>KN508876.1:0-14447 GCA_000787155.1 Scartelaos histophorus | reverse complement strand
GCGGCACGGTGGCTGAGTGGCAACACTCATGCCTCACAGCAAGAAGGTTGCGGGTTCGATCCCCGGGTCGCCCGGGCCTTTCTGTGTGCAGTTTGCATGTTTCCCCCCCGTGTCTGGATGGGTTTCCCCCATCACCCAAAAACATGCAACACCCTATGAACAGGGACCATTGACCATCAGTTCCTCCCTCCTGTGGGTTCACCACCTGCAGAGGGGTTCATAGGGTCTGGGTCTGGTGCACAGTGTAATGGGCAGTGTGCTGCCCCCGCGACCCAGCCGGATTAAGCGGGAGAAAATGGATGGATGGAAAAAAAAAAAGCTAATTTAATCACAACACTGAGAAAATTTGTATGAAGGGTTTATTTTTTCCTAAAATCGTTCAGTTCAAAGACTAAGAAACAGGACAAAGCAGCCAGAATGAGGGTGAAGTATTTATGTGCTGTTTCATGAGGTTTACTATAGTGCGTTTTAATTATTCTTAATATTGTAAAGCAGACAAAATGAGTGTTCTTACTTTAACAGAATAAACAAAATGTCCAATATAATTAACCACTGTCCCATTCCACTGTTCATATGACAATGGGATGTAGATGAGAGACAGTATTCAAACCCATTATGATAAATGGGCCAAATGTGCTGAAAGGAACAAATGCATTATTTTGTGATTTTAGAGCAATTAATTAAACTGAGAGTTTCTCCATTTATTAATTGCTGAAGATAAGCAGACCGAATGCTTTTATTATCCATATAAGAAGGTCATAATTGTATAAAAATGCTTAGTAAGAGGAAAAGTTCCATCTGAAATAATGACTAAATACTTTAAAATGTTTTACGTTGTACCTTATGTAAAATACATACAAAAGCTTTTGTTACTTTGAGATATTGATACTGGAAAATGTAATGTTTCAAGTACTGTCAATACTCCAAAACACCAACTTCAACTCAGCAAATCTGATGATGCCAAACCTCAACTAAAAGTTCAAATTTGATCGTTACACAAAGAAGACTCAAAAAAGCTCTCATGACTATCACAAACCTGTTACCAATGAATTCAAATATTATTTACAAACAGAGATGACTGAATCTCAATTAAAATGTAATTAATTGCAGAGCCCTATTTTTCATGAATTATATTTTTGACTAATACTCTCCCCAGTGTTATAGTCTAATGTACCTGTGCTCTTGTTCCCTTGAAGCCAGAAGTTCATGGAGCTGCTGCAGTTTGTTTTTATGCTGTTGGGCTGAAGCTCTCTGAATGTCCAGTTCCCTCTTTAACGCTGCTGCTTTATTCTCCAACTCCTGGTACCGCTTCATCTAAAGAAACATTTACACAGACTCTGTCATACAATTTACTGTGTCTGCTTACAAAATGTTATCCAGTGAAAAGTCTAGAGCAATGTGTTGTAAGCCACACAAACACAAACAGAAATCTTAAAGAAAAATATATTTACTAAAAACTTAAGAATAAAAACATACAACCTGGCAACAATTTCACAATTTAGAATAATGTAATTTTACAAGTTTGTGCTTTACTACACTGCCATTTTTCACCTGAAAATTTTAAATAAAAACGAAAACAAAAGAATAGTTAGGATGAGTGTAGGAATTGGCTTAATGTAAAAGTTAAATAAAATGTTTTGAGTATTTATATCCATGTCTACACTCATTATATAGAGCTCAACAGTCACCGCAAAGCCCCCTGGTCCCAAAAGTACATTTCCCGTTGATTTTTGCTCATGGCTAATCAGCTATTTGTTAACTAATGACGACCAAACTTAAATTTGACTTTACAAACAGTTAAATTATTAAAAAGAATGTTGAATCATACATAGTCTATGGGGAAAATGAATGGCAAATTTACTTCCATAACTAGAGCAGACTTTAAAGTGGATGGGATTATTGAGCTCAATTGCTTTCAACTTGAATCATGATAAAACATAATAAATACATGAAGAAAGAAGTATTATGCACCTCTTCTGCCCTCTGCACAGCCCTGAGACTGTCGGCCTGCGCGACGCTCTCCTCCAGTTTGCTCAGTCCGGTCTTGTGCAGTTGTTCTGTGCTTCGGCTCTGCTCCAGTGCTTGAATGAGAGATTGGCATCGGCCCTCCAGCTCCTCCACGCGCCGCTGCAGCTCAGAACGGCCAGAGCGCTCCTTCAACAGCATCTCCTTCAGTCTAGAGAGAGAACAGAGAAGGGTTTAAACAGAGATGGGATCAAACATCCGAAAACGGACACTGTCGGTCAAATCTGCCACGTTTGATATTAGTTGATAAAACATTCAAAGAGATGCATAACTCAAAAACAGTGTTAAACCCCAACAGGCCACTGGGTAACTACTGGTACATACATTTAGGACACCATTTAATTGAATTTGCAGTGTTAAATTGTTTCAGTCGGTACATTGCAGGTCTAACCCATTCATACAAGGGCAGAACATCAAAACTCAGTCCAGAAAGGTCCTCGTATATGCAGAAAGCTGTATGAAAATTGCTCTGATAAAACATATGTCTCATACCTTTTACCTTTCAGACAAAATTTGCCTACTTTTTAAAAATAACTTTTTGTACCTTGCTAACAAACAGCAATTTCCTGACAAAGACCATTATAAAAGAAAAACAATACAGAGGCACAAAAATTAAATTTACAATAAAACAACAAATCTCAGAATCACCTCGGGACATTAACTGCTTATGAAACCAAAAACAAATGAATCTATAATTTAGTCCAAAAAAGCTATCTCATGCTGTGTTATTTGAATTGATGATAAGACATTTGTAAGTAATCTGCCTCCTGATGAGCGATACCCGACCGCTGCAGCATCATTACAAAGTGACAGAGAAGATGGATTCACATAACACTGCTGACATATGCCTGACAGTGTGGCTCTAATTACTAACATAACACATTTATCCACACCAAATGTGCAAGTCAAACTGCAGGAGAGGTCTTCAAACTGTGGTGCAGGGGTAAAATGTCAATTTTTTTTTCTGTTTTTGCTTTTTGTTTGTTTTTGTTTTGTGTATAAAACTCGTAATTTCAACCTCTGCAGACTCCACTGTGATTCACTTCAACCGAATCTTTTCTTCAGTATTTTTAAGTTGAAAATTAATTTTAATTATGTTTTATTGCCTGCACAGTTAAATCTACAGTTACGTAGTTCTGGTTAAATTCTAGTTTAGCCCCTACTAGCCCTTGTGAAGATTCAATTAGATTTAGAAGTCTAAGTTCAGATCTGTCAGTTCTACAAATTTTGAAAAACTAAAATCTTTCAAATGCAGCCGAGCCTATTATCCCAGCCAAAAACTCTCTAATATGCAGTGACAGATATGAATATTTAATTAGAGATGATGGTAGACATACTGCATTTGGTTAATACACATAATGAAAATGGGTCTATGGGTTAATGGTCCTTCTTTCACTAAATGGCTGTATAATAATTATGGAAAGCTTCAGGCGAGTTTAGTTCAATGACACTGGAAACTTTTAATGACGGGTCAGTAGTTTAATGACACACTGATGTGGGCTGTGCTTCTGAGATACGAAGATGTTTTTTAATCAGTATCTTTCAGCATACATTAATTCATCTCTGAGCATTGCGCAATAATGATGTTAGTCAAGGCAGCTTTTTCTAATAACTACAAACCTGCATTAGCATTAGTGAGTCAACCTCAGGGGTACATTCACACTTACAGACACATCACATCTAAATGTAGACTAAATCAGGACTAGAACTGGACTAAACTGGGCTCAAACCATGACCAAACCAGCAGAAGAGTGAGCAAACACTCCCTTTGTTACAATAATAATCAAATGCTTCAAACAAGTAGAGGTCTGTGGATAAGTAACAAGTACTATAAACTAATAATATTATTTAGCCAGTGAGCTTGTATTTAACATTTTAAGCAACATTTTAAGTAACTTTCAAGATGTATTAACCTAAAAATATTCTTAACTTCTTATTCTGTTCTAATATCAGAGCTAAAATTTTCTAATCTAAGCAACAAACCAAATTCAATATCAATATTATAATAAAATACATATTAACCTTTGTTCCAACTGCTTCAATCTAAAGTGCAGCAGGTGGAGTAGTTGCACCCACAGCTACCATTTTTAGTGACACATCATGGGAGAGATTATACATGGATATACGGATTATTTTACAACCTGAAAGATCAATTCTAATCAATTTAGAAAGCTTCTATAACTTACTCTAACTGTTTTAAGATGTGTTATAAATCTATGTTTCACTGTTCATTATATTTGACATATATATTGTTTTTTTGATTATGCCCTCACTTTTCTGCAAAGAACTTTAGTCTTGTCTGAGTTGTTCCAGTCTATAAAATGCTTTGATTCATTAAGACTTGGATTGATTAATACATAAGACGTTAATAGGACATAGGACATGATTCCATTACCTGTCAGTGGTGTGCACAGCCAGGTTCTGTAGATCCTGCTCCTCACTCACTTTGGTCTGGAGACACTTCAGTTCCTCTGTTAGTTTCCTCATCGCCTGCTCCGCCTTCCAGCGCCGCTCCCTCTCCTGGTCACGCTCCTCCACTATAGCCTACCACACACACAATATATATGTGTAATGTAAATATGAAGGCAATACCAGCAGCTTTCAAAAGGTAGTGGTAGACTAAGCTGCAACTAAACTGTTTAAGAAGTTTACTACTGAGTGATTATTATTTTAGATCAGTCAATTAGTGAAACAATTATTGAGGTAATGCTGTTTGAAGCTTCTTTTGCTAAAATATATACAAAAAATACTATTGTTTTAATAGTGATATACTGCACTTCATGATAAAACATCTTTTGGCATGCATTTGAGTATGTATAGTCCAGATAATTATTATAATAATCAGTGATTATTTTAATAGTTGGTTCAATCATTCCAGTTAACTGTTGCAGCCCTCGTACAATGGGAATTATGCGTGTACTGTATTTAGCATATCTTATTTTATGATGATTTCAAAACAAGCTAATTCTTGTTTTCAGTAAATTGTTTGATCTGGTTTTGGTTCTGCATTGTCAAAATGTATTTATTTATTTTGGTCCCAATCACCCACCCAAATTCAGAAGTCTGGTCAAGGTGTTATTTGTAAAGGTGATCATTTTCTGAAAGAGGTGCTATAAAAAGTTTGCAAATCACAAGTAGAAGATTTGCACCCAATTTGATGTCCTCTTCGGGGACATCAGAAAACATTAAAGAAATACAAGTTTGTATTTCTACATGGAGACAACCTATTCGTCTTTACCCTGTAGGTCTCTTCTTCATTGGTAGACCTTGTTTTTACATGGCCAGAGGCTTCTGCACATTTCAAAGGGCGCCTCCTGGTGGCCCCTGCTGTCTCGACTCCTGCTGTGATGCCAGGCTTCTTCTTGGGCCCCACAGAGGACTTTGAAGATGTAGTTTTATGATTCTCCTGATCACTGCACATAAAACAAATCACAGGCATCGCACAAGCTGTAAAACCTGATTATTACCAACCCCGAAGCTAAGGCGGCAATGAAGGTCAAAGGAGATGGATGTAATTCTCAGTTTTATGGGTAAACAAAGTCTGAAACAGTGACTAAGGGGATTTTGAAACTATATTCGGTTCACGTTGCATTTGAAGGGAAAAGTGAGGTACGTATATTAAATTACAGATGTTGCTAACTGACTGATTGTCAGATTGCCTGTTGTAATTATTTTGACAAGCTAGGTAGTAAACATCCAGTTACTGATTTGTTTTCCTGAGAAACCAGACAAAAGAGCCAATTTTGTACTTTATAATGATAATAATTAGTAGTAATTTGTAATTAGTCATTCAAAAAAAAATAAAAATTACTCAGACAGAATTTTCACATAACCTTTATCTTTCGAAAAGCTATGTGTCTATTCAAAAATTCTAATATGAACTAATAAGTCTTTCTTTATGTGAAATGTAGTTGGTGTATTCATTCTACCTGTCAGATATCCTTCCCTTTGTGCCTTTTGTCCTTGTGCCAGAGTTGCTCCTGTGTTTGGGGATTCTTGAGCGCTTCTTGTTTTCTTTTCCACTGTCACACTCACTCTCCGACGTGCGATCTGTGTCCCTCTTGGGTACCCGTACCATCACCACAGGAGGAGTACTGATGCTGCTGCTGAGTTTGTCTCGAATAGGACCCTGCGGCACAAAGATGGGGCTGGAATTTTTGTTGTATCACACTAAATATGCTGTAAGAATAGAATTGTATTTACAATTTTTGCTCACCATCATGAGAAAAATTCAATAATGGGTTTATGAGAGGAACCCCATATCTATTGACAGCTTCTTCTTCCTAGCTTCTTGTCTACAGGTGCCATTTTGACCATTAAACAATATTCTATATTTTATAGTGTTTTCTTGTTAATTGTCATGACAATTGGGCTAATTGTTACTAGCTCTGAACCTCAGACAGAAGACATTCAAATACCTTTCAAAATTAGTTGTATTTATTTATTCCTGGCATTATCAGAGAGGGTTTATAATGAATAGGTCAGGAGCCCAGTTTTCTAAGAACAATAAACTCCACCAGTTCTTTGAAAGAGGTCTATCTAAGAGTGTATTTTTTATGCATTTCGATTTCATACTAGTCCGCCATTCTTATTACAGTAATGTCAAAAGTAATCACCCTAATGAGCAGAGACACCTGACGCTCGAGTTTCCGGAGGCGCTCTTCATTATGAGGGTCTGGTGGATCAGCCGCACTGGAAACTGCAGGGGCTGTGTCCTTTTGATCCAACTGTGGGGTGGTCTCTGCTAAAACTTCTGATGCAATCCGCTGACGAAACTGGTTCAACACCTCATCAATGCGGGGAGTGTTAATATTACTTCCTTTGACCTGAAATAGAGCATCTTAAGTACTCTACATGTAATCTTAAAAGGTTTATGAAATAAATGAGTAAATTACAGCTTCATGGTGACTCGTATCAGATGAGGGAAACAGGTCCACGTAATCTTCCAAACCAGGAATATCACGCTTATGCATGTGGGGTTCACGTGGGTTTCCCAATTGGTCCAGACCATCCAGGACATAAATCTGAGGCAATGACTGGAAGACTATCTCCCTGTAACCTGCAATAAAGGGAAATATTCATATTATATTCTGTTAATTAGAAATACATATTGTACAACCTATAAATAGAGAAAAATGAATATAACTTAGGTGACAGAAGTTATACAAATGTGCAGTGCATATTGTATATTTGTGTATAAAAATGTATTGTTGGCAAGTATAAGGAATAGTATATGCAGGAAAATAATTTTAAAAATGTAGTTAGAGAGTACAGACACTTAAATTGTGACTAAAATAATAAAAAAATGTAACAAGAAACATTAGTCAATGACATTGCAGTATTTTGAACTTGGACAGCAATTCTGAAACACTTAACCTTGTATAGTGGGAGAATTGAAGTATCTAATAAAAAAGTTAACTGTACTTTTTATTTTATTTTTGAAATAGTAATAACTTCCTGTGACATATTTTTAAGTTTTACCTGGGGACGTGCAGAGTGGATTGTCTGCTCCATCTTTGTACAAAATAACTTCTTTTAAGCTGTGCAAGCCCAACAGGCATTGCAAAAGGTGATCGATGCTGTCCAGCTGGTTGCCATGGAGGCTAAGATGGTTAAGCTTGTACTGGGGGCCGTGGAGATACAACAACCCTATTACAGAAGGACAATAAGATCCATCAACATCAGTGTGATACCGATGGCACTATCAAAAATACACAGGCCTTACCTGTGAGGTTATTAATCTGATTATAGGACAGGTTTAATCTTGTTAGGTTCACAAGGCCATTCAGTCCTGAGAGAGGCGGGACAAAGGAGTGATTTTACAGCTCATAAAGCACTCGTAGAACTTTAGACCAAACGGAAGACAGGTATAAATTACTCGAGGAACTCCCCCAGTACTAGAACATCCATCATACAACTGAGAAGGTAATTAAAACACACACCTTCGACCTTGGTGATTAAGTTGCAGGCTAAATTCAAAGTTCTCAGAGAAGTGAGAGAGCTCAAGCCCTCGATGTGAGAGATGCAGTTGGAAGAAAGGTCCAGATGACGCAGGTGCCACGCATTGGTGAGGCCTTCGATTCGTGAGATGTTGTTACAGTGAAGATTCAGGGAGGTAATAGTAGAGACCAGCTGGACTTCTAGTAAACTGTGACAATGAATGAATGAATAAATGAGGGAAGCTGTGGTGTGGTCAAGAGGGACTGCAAACTGATTGTGTAGACAAAATCATGCATATTTTGAGATAATATAAGATGATGGTAAACTAATATAACTTACAATTATTATTATTATTATTATTAGTAGTAGTAGTAGTAGTAGTAGTAGTAGTAGTAGTATTAGTATTAGTAGTAGTAGTAGTAGTAGTAGTAGTAGTAGTATTAGCAAAAACATGCAACACCCTATGAACAGTGTACAACAAGGGACCATAGGGGAGTCCCTCCCTCCTGTGGGCTCACCACCTGCAGAGGGGTTCATAGGGTCTGGGTCTGGTGCACAGTGTAATGGGCAGCGTGCTGCCCCCGCGACCCAGCCGGATTAAGCGGGAGAAGATGGATGGATGGATGGATGGATATTATTAGTAGTAGTAGTAGTAGTAGTAGTATTAGTATTAGTAGTAGTAGTAGTATTAGTAGTAGTAGTAGTATAGAAAGTTCCTTTTTATGGTATTTAATAGAAAACCAAGACAATTATACGGTTCTCTACAACACCAATAAAAAGGTGTGAATACAGAAGGACAAAAACTGCAACAACAGCAACAACTTTTGTAGCTCAGTTACAATACATGAATTATAGACAGATAATGAAAACGAAGTGTTACTACATATTTATAGGCAAGGTAAACTTTGAGTACGTTACCTTTTTATCTTCTTGTCGATGAGGCACAGTTCAGTGTCTCCCATAATGACAATATAGAGGTACCTCCAAGTTTGAATTAAGTTTTAATACAGTCTCTGACTTTGCAAAGCTATCATATACAGGTATATATAACTGGTACGGTGAGATCATCTGCAATGTTAACGCACAAATAAAATAAATCTGAGAAATTGCAGCTCATTAGCTGTTACTACAACAAGACAACGCAAGGAAGTTAGCTTTATCTTGCGTCGACTGCGAAACATTGCCCATGAGGATTACGGCAAATAGATCAAACCAACTAAAGGTTTGCTAATAGTAACTTTGACCCTCGATATATGGATTAATCTACTTGTGTGTAGCCATATCATAACCTTTATTTTGTTTCAATACTTATTGGTCGTTTAGCTTCTTGAAAACACCGCTTCGAGAGTTTTACTTCCTGTTTACATGACGTAGGCAATGCCAACGTCCGGCAAATAGCTCCGCCCACTTGAAACTTTGAGATCTTGGTTTGAAATAAATGTGTATAAAATGTTTTCTCTTGTCTTACGTAGAGTATGTTGGACACATTAATTAGAAAAATATATTTTTTTTTGAGAATTTTATAAGCATTTTTTCGTGACAAAGTTAAAGTTAAAGCTAAGCCATTATGGTAAAATGTACTTTTGAAATAAACAGATGTGCGTTGTACCCATCAAAAATGTGTAGTTTGTTGTAAAAATAGTAGCCTAGTAGTAGTCGTGATAGTAAGAGCAGCAATAATATTACTAGCTTCAACAGTAGACCAATATGTAATGAGCATAAAATAAGCATATGTAATCACAGGTGTACTTTAAAGATCCTGGCCTCCATTAAACTACTAATTGCTTCTGCTGGTCGCAACAGGCTCTTGATTGATTTCTCTCCTCACACACTCAATGCTGTCCACATTAGAAGTGCCGGTTGACTGATCATAGTACCCACTGGCCAGTATCCAGCCGTGATAGACTCAATTATCCCTGTAACCCTGCCAGTGGCCCTCCTTAACCTGTGAAAATGATGATCTAGTGCAAATGGAGTCAGTGAATTAGTAATGCCATCTGTTGCAGCAGCGGTGCAGTGCATGCATTTTTCATTGGCCAGTGATTTGTATTTTCAGTTGCACCATAGAATAGATGGATATTCTTGTACTTGTAATAATCAAAGGTGTATGTGATAATTAAATACAAGAAGAGGCAGGATAGGGGGTAGGTTCTCCTGGCTGCATTAATTTGGTTGAGAAGTGGGAATAGGAAAGTCAATAAGGACATTTCAAGTTGGTCCATTTGGGACTAATAAATGCTTCTAGTCTAACACATGCAGCACACTGCTGCTACTACACCAATTAGGACAGTGACAATTAGTGTGATAAATAGTTCTGAAGACTGACATCAACAAATATTTCATACTTAAAATATTTTAAGGCTATTTCAGTAAGATTTTCATAAGAACTTGCTAAGTAAGCGCCTTAGTCTTGCAACTTCCTATATCTGATATAGGGCTAATAATATGCATTTCCATGGATGTGATAAAATAAATCATTTATATTATTTAACATTTATGTCTGTCTTTATGGATATTCATGGATATGTTCCAATGGAATACAATGGAATTAATATGGTTGACAGGAAACCTGTTTATTTTAAAAACTCTGTACATCAGATGCAGTGAATACTAATGAAACAAATAGGTAATTTTTCCACATGCTTGTTATTCAAATCATTATCATAAAGCACAAACAAAAATAAACTAAATGCATTTATGATTTATCAGAGAAGCACAAAGGCACACATCAATTCAGTATTTCATATTGTGGAAATGTAAAATTGCTTTAGTTTAATCCAAAGATTGGAATGAATGTATTGAATGCTTGAGCATAGCAGAGAGAGTGAAATATTTCAATCTTTTATAGTATTTATAATACTTGTATGTTCAATGTAAAGAAGGTCTTAAACTGTGGTCATGTGGAGAACAGTTTTTAGACTCAAGGTGTTTCAATTTCCATCCAGAAGCTATTTTCAATTTGATGGTCGATTTATAGGATTTACACAAGACCACTCGTGGATGAATGAGGGGTTACACTGTCTTATTCGTATATTCTTATTTGTTATTTGTTGAGATTAAACAGTTATATTTTCAACAGCCATCTGCTAATTGTTGTGTGCCTTAAAATGAATACGATAACACAAATTTTGAATAAATTACATTTTCCAAGATAAATAAATTGTAAAGTGTAAACACTTTCTACATTCAAATGAACAGCAGTCTCTCTCAAGAGCTTTTAATGCACATAAATAATAAAATACATCTACAATGACAAATGTCATGGCTGACTTACATTTTCATCACTGTTACTGTTACAGATCATCATAGATTATATTAAGCACACAAAATAAAGTCCATGTTTTTCTGAGAGGAAATAACTCCAGGGATTATTGATTGCTTTTTGCAGTTATTGTGAATATTCATAAGCCGGCATTTTCAGAAAGTCCACATCAGAGTTGTAACAAGACAAGACTGAGACCTCTCCTCCACTGCTGGCTCTTAACAATTCACTGTGTTTCTGTCACATCCAGAGGCTTTGCTGGTGTCTTCATTTAGACGTCTTTATTTCTGTCTCTGAAAAGAAAAAAGTGTCAGTCTAGAGGGAATCTGCATCATTATTACAGCTTACATTTACGGGAGACTGGCTGACAGGTGAAAACTACTCTGGGGACATCTCACAACAGAATAAGCAATGCAAGGCTCAGAAAATGGATATTATTATTAGTACTGCAAAGGTTATAGTACATAAGACACCCCTAAAACATCACCATCTGTACAGAAACAACAAACACATCAGATTTATGACAAACACTATATGCGAGGACTGGGATATATCATTCATGACATATTGTTGCATACTTTGGGGGTGATATGAAATTTTAATATTGTGATATAATTTGCATCCACACTGAAGCTACCGCTGACACATAGAGCAAACGCGGAGTGGAAAGTTTTTTTTCCAACAACAATTTAAACTCTCAAAAACAAGTTAGCACTCAAAAAATACATATTTAAAAGGTAAATTCACAAATGTTGAACCTTTTTTTAAATTATTGAATTACTGACTAGACCCAAGACTCATGCCTCACTATAATAGAACAGAAATCTGCATTCTGACAATATTCATTTTAGTTCCTCCTATCTGTATTATTAGAAGTAGTATTGACCAACAGGATAAAGCATTGAAGCATTTTATCCAGCAAAAGTTATGTCAATTACATAATTAAGGTAATACAATTTAATATCTCTGTAGGGAGAGTTGCCCTCTGCATTATACTCATCCTTGATCTATGATTGCCTCTTTTTGTTCTTTGTGATAGACATTTTAGGTTTTCTGTCCCAGTAAATTTACATATTAAATCAAATATAGTAAATAATGCAAGTGTTGATCTATAGTCTCATAATATAACATGTCACTATCAGAGAGAGAGGTAGCGAACAGTGAGACGAGATGCCAGCCAAGAGGCAAATGAAATCTCAAAGCCATTTGTTCAAACGCAGTCGGAGCAGATTTGGAAGTGGTTAGATGAAATAGTCCAATCTGGGCTCAGACAGGCGTCACAGAAAACTGCAGTGTGCCTGAGCGCTGCAGACCAATGACAGGCCACGGAGATGAACAGGAGGTAATCATAAGCTTTTTAGTCCATCTCCATACACTCACTGAAGAATAAGCTACTATATTTCTGAATAGAGTTGGCTAGCACTAGTATTCTCAAACTTCTACGAGAGACATGCAAAATATTGATGGGCTTCAGATGAATTAGCACTGTTGCCATAGCAATTAACAATTTGAGACCAAAATATGACATCTTTTGAATGATGAAAAGTACTCAAAGTAGCGGCGATAAAAAGAAAACTGAAAGCCGTGAAAAGGAAGAAGAATTATTGAATACCTCTCTCAGTTGTCGATGTCTGATATGTGGTTCTCCATCTGCCAACAAATAAAAGACATTAATAATATAATGCATTTAATCAACAATCTCACTATCTTGTACAGAACAGAGTGACAACAATTAAAGTAAACTAAAACAACATGAAAGCGTAAATACACATAAGATTTAACACAGTACTGTGATTCTTTTTTAGTTGTATTAAACGGTCCACTATTCTTATTATCTTTACAAACCCACACAGTCAAATCTGCATAATAAGAGTGCATGAAGCCCATCTGAATACATAACAAAGTCCTCCTGTATCCTTTATTACCTCCCACTCCTCACTAGCCTTGTCACGATATTAAAACTTCAAACTTAAAGAGCCCAAATTATGCAATTATCTGATCTCTAATGTTGTTTTCTCGTCAGAAATACACATAGAATTGGATTTTGTTTTGTTCACACATGTTGATCACACAAATCCTGCATATTTAGGAGTTCAGAAAATGCGCTTTTCCACCTTATATGTCATCTGGTAATACAGGAAATGCTCCACTGTGTTTTTAAACTTCATACACCTTCACTAGAATCATCTGAATTGCCCATCATCTTTGAAATAAGGATAAATCTAGACCATTAAAAACTACCCAGGAAAAGTGATTTTTTTCCTCCAGTATCAATACTTGTTCAAGTACATATCTAGTTAGAGTAATAAAATATATGACTGGGGTAATTTTTAAACAGAAATAAAATTATTCTGTCAGAACTTCAACTTATGTAATAGCAATGGACAAAATGTACGTATTTTACTCATGTAGTCGAAGTATAGTTTAAGTAAGTGAGTAAGTTCTACTATATAATCACCAGTGAGTTATATGAGTGATACCAAAGTCATTCTAGATAAGTCCCTGCACCCAGCGGCCATATGTTCTGCTGGCAGAGTTTGTAAGAGCATTTGTCCACTGATCTGAAGGTTGGCGGTGTGAATCCTGCTCTATTGAAAAAAAAAAAAAAACATAACTGGGAGAGTGGTCAGATTCACTGAGCCACAGCTTGGCAGTGTGACTCTTGCTGCCACAGGTATAAGCTGCCCATGTGTCCTTGGGCAAGACACTTAACCCACCTCACCTCTAGTGTCTGTGTAACTGGTGAATGTGTGGGAGTTGTTCCTTGTTGTAAAGCACTTTGAAGGTGAAAAAATGCTATATGAAAATTACAATTTATTACAGTAAATACTAGACAGATAATATTTACTTAATTTTTTCATCACAGTAATGCAATTAATTATGACAATATTTTATTTTGCTCTATTTATTTACGTAAATATGACTTCTAACTTTTAAGAAATGACTAATAATCGTAGTGGGAAGTACATTTTACTTAATACTGGCAAGTAAATTGAACTTTATATTACAGCAGTAAAATTAATTTTAAAAGTTCTTGTGCAAATTGTTACAAGGATTTGTTTCTAGTAAATCTTTCAGTGTAGTTTTTGTATCAATCAGTATCTGGCCTGGGTATTGATTTTTTAACAAGCCTACACTGCACTCCATCAGACTTAGTGATGGCCCTTCTTACCAGGTCTCTGTTGCCTTCGTCATCATCGTAGTCTTCCTCTGCCCCGTC
>JACN01125223.1:0-10966 GCA_000787155.1 Scartelaos histophorus | reverse complement strand
AAATTGATAATGGTTCGTTAGGTAACTGATCATGGATCTCGATCATGTAGAGCTGGTTAATATGAAAATTTTAAGACCAAAATGACGAAAGATCCCCCATGCAAACTTATTTGTAAAGTGGCGGTTTGCGCATTAGCTATTTCCATTTACATATATAGTCTATGGTTGCAATATGAGCTTGTAATATAAGATTTGAGCTGTAGAAGGATGAATGAAGTCACTCTTACGGCTGATTAATGGTTCATTCTGCAATTTATTTTTGCATCTCATTCCTTTTAATGATATTGTCTATTTTGCTTTATTTTAATCTTAATCAGCGGCATAACATAGTTTATATATTATCACAATATTTTTCTGTTGCAATCGTGCACTCATGTGTTATCCTGACAGGCATGGGGCCATCAATACATTGGCTGCATTTATATTGGTTTGAAGGCTATTGTGTCTTAATTGGACACGTGCAAACTGAGTCCAATTAGCGCTGCACATCCATGACCTAATTCTCTGCATGTTTAACTATGGTTTCTGCACAATGTATATCTCACGCGATCTTCTTTGTTTTATGTAAATGAGCGTAATAATGGAGGCACTGGGAGGTGAAGCATGGCCCTGTCTCGTGATGACAGGTAACAAATGACCGCTGTCCCTTTGACAAATTCTCTGTCTCACTGTTACTGATTAAAGTTTATTTAGCATCAGATTGCAGCCAATTCTTATCTGGTGCCTCAAGAGGGCTTTTCTGGTCCCCTCTTTATTCCAGTTCTAACGCTCAGACTGTCAGCCAGCAACACAGAGATTGCCTCTAGCAGGAAATGGCCTTATTAAAGATGAGAGATGCATATTTACTATTTGTACGGACTTATCTTTACTTTTCAAGCTCTGTGTTTGAATGATAAGCCATACAGAATGCACAATGTAATGTATTCCTTTAGCAATTATACAATGAAGACTGCTGAATTACTGAGAAAATGTGATAATTTTCTCATTCAAGACTATTCAATTGTGGCTTCAAGTTATTATTTGTTGATTGGAAAATTACCATTTTTATATGTCTGTTCTTGTTTTTTTTTCCCTATTCTCATCACAGAAATGCATAATGAATCCAAATAGCCTCTAACAAATTGATATGTGAGTGAACGACTGTGTCTGTATGTGTGTGCCTTGCAGAAATAGGCTAATTTAAACTCCCTAAAACTCCCTATGAATTGTAAAGAGAGACAGGAGACTCTTGATGCATAATGTAGAAGTTTATTTTCCATAAGTACACTTGGTGGTAGCATTGTCCATTCATAGCAAAAGCAAAAATAACAAAAATTCAATCCGGTCTGGACAAAAGTTTTAGAGTTAAGACATTTTGCTGCTCATCCACTCTTCTGTCTATTTGACATATCTGAATGTTCTTTTCCTATAGATATTATAGCTAGAAGTGTCCTTGGTATTAGATTAATTTAGATTTTTGAGGGGCAGAGCATTGAATTTACAATGTAAATATGCCAGAATTAACCCATTGTCTAGTTTCAGTCTGTAGTCTCTGGCAGGCAGGACTGTATTGTACTGCGCTTTAGAAATACTGTATACTGTATTTTTTGGGCCATAAAGCGCACTGGATTATAAGGCACAGTATCAAATAATATGTCAGTTGTGTCATTGTCCACACATAAGGAGCATCAGATTATAAGGAGCAATAAGCGAAACAAAACGCGTGTCGGATAAATCGAACTTTATTCAGGTCATTTACAATAACTCTCAGTTGTAGCTAACACAAAAATACAAGTTTAACAGTTGGTGATTTGGGCATCAAACATGCCCGGATCCCTCTCAACATTGTTCAAAACTTGAAATCTGCATGGTAATGGTGGCATCTTGGGTCCTTGTACAGCACACGGCAGAGGTATGTTGCACAGTCGCCCTATATGTCACCAACATATTACTCCTCCTGACTCGCCCACTAATACGTTATTAGCCATAATGTTACAACATAAAATTGGTTGGAGGTTAAACACAACCAAAGGTCACACATAAGGCCACTGGATTATAAAGCCACTGTTGATTTTGGAGAAAATGTAATGATTTTAGATGCGCCTTATAGTCTGAAAAATACAGTACTGTAAGTGCAATGTCGCCATCAAAATGACCACATCATTGTCTATGGTGTGTTTAAGGCCTGTAGTTGCAATTTGAGAATGCTCAAATTTAAAGTTGAATTTTGATACTATGAACTATGCTTGATTCTCAATACTCAATACTGATATCACAGTGATAGAAAACACTCTTTTTTTACACAATAGAATGTGATTTTCTACATGAAATCATAATACCTTCTTTTTTATTACCATGTGGCTTTATATCTGCCTAATCTCTCAATCGTCCAGGTAGGTTCCACAGTGGGCCATGTGCTCTTATACTTTTTCTGATACAACTAGATTATTCTAAAGCTCATGAAAGGTTAATTTCTGTCCTGTGAATGTGACTTTTATAGTATTGATACTTGCTCAAGTTTCAATACTAGTTTTAGTTCAGTTTCGTATGTGATTTTTGACTTTTTACAAACCTAAAATTAATCCTAATACATAAAAATAACAGAAAACCACTATTTAACTCAACCAACCACTTTTTCTTCTTTTTTATCCAGAATTGCAGTCTAGACATCCAGCTTCCCTCTTCCAGGACATAATTTTATTTATTTCAAATAGTAAACAATGTTATTCTTTTTTTTATGAAACCTCTTTGTCTTTGAAGTGCTGAGGCTTAGTGTTGGTTTGTGCGTTGGAATACGTGTTGTGTATGTGTGCGGTTTCAGACCCCGGGGCTGTGGCGGTAACACTTTGTTCCTTATTGCTGGTTATTGGACCAGTGTCATTCTCGTAAGGCATAGTGTGGGAATTATGTCAGCTGCAATAAGATGATGTCTGTCACTACTGGGGAAGAAGAATTGGTTATTTGCGTGTTAAAGTAAAATTATATTATTCAAAACTGAACCTTGTGAGATTTTAGCTCATTGAAAACATACCTGGAGTTGTGTTTTGTTTCATTCACACATGTTTGAGTAATCCTCTATTATTAATCCGTCTACATTTCCAAAGCAAAAAAATACTACTGTTCCACCTTGTGATGTCATGAAGTGGTAGTTTTAATGGTAAAGGTTCTGTGTAACTTTCTGGTTGGTTCTTGTTTCTTTGAATATGTCATTACTCTGCTTAGAATGTTCCCCAGTATGTCATTAAACAGATTCACTTTACATTTATTCAATTACAGGTGGTTTTATAGCTCAAAAAAAAAAAAAAAAAAAAAAAAAAAAAAAAAAATGACTGTGAGTGGGGTTGCCTCTCCGCAGATCTTACCTGTCACTTTGTCTGGTTTGGTCTCCATGAAGATAGAAAGGGTCAAACAAACTGTGAAACATTCCAGACAAAAATCTCTATGGAGAAAAACATTTAATGGATGCTCCACCAGAAAAGTTACACAATACAAGTTTAACTGCTTACCGTATTTTTCGGACTATAAGGCGCATCTAAAATCATGACATTTTCTCAAACATCAACAGTGGCCTTATAATCCAGTGGCCTTATGTGTGACCTTTGGTTGTGTTTAACCTCCAACCGATTTTATGTTGTAACATTACGGCTAATAACGTATTACTGGGCGAGAAGGAGGAGTAATATGTTGGCGACATATAGGGCGACTGTGCAACATACCGGTAGTTCTGCCGTGTGGTGTTCAAGGACCCAAAATGCACCTGTTAAGAGACATGCACCCTGCAGATTTCAGGTTTTGTATTTTTGTGTTAAAACTGAACAGTGTTGAGAGGGATCCGGGCATGTTTGATGCCCAAATCACCCAACTGTTAAACTTGTATTTTTGTGTTAGCTACAACTGAGAGTTACTGTAAATGACCTGAATAAATTCGATTTATCCGACATGCATTTTGTTTCGCCTATTGCGCCTTATAATCCGATGCACCTTATGTGTGGACAATGACACAACAGACATATTATTTGATACTGCGCCTTATAATCTGGTGCGCTTTATGGCCCGAAAAATATGGTACTTTTACCTTTTGTTCAATAGAGATCAGCAATTCCCAGTCTGAAATGGTCCAGTCCAGTGAAGGTGTATGAAGTTTAAAGACACAGTGGAGCTCTTCCTGGGAGAAAAATGATCCTAAATATGCTGCTTTTGTGTGTTAAATGTGTGAATGAAACATAACACAACTCCAGGTATGTTTGTGATGAGGAACATAATGACATGATCAGTGTAATACTGTATGTGCCCTTTCAAGTTTTTCTACCTCACGGATTGAGACGGCCAATAGAAGTCAGCTTTGCCTAATTTCCCAACGAATTCACTGTTGGAAAATTTAGTCATGGTGAGAATTAGCCCTCTTCAGCATTGTTCCGCTAACAGTCTTTACAAAACGCTACAGACTTTTTGCGGATTGGCACGAGATGTTTTGAAGGAAGTGGAGAGTGACAGACAGCAGCGGGCCCGACTGAGAAACAAACAAGCTGTGAAGGAGGAGAGGAGAGCTGAGAGGGTTTTGCCAGTGAAAAGATTAGAGTGGCATTTGGCTGCGACGCCAAGATGCATAGTTGCTCCTGCCACGCCGTCATGGCAACCAGAGATCGGCGCTTTCCTCCCGGTGGCCCCGCTGAGTGTCCAGACTGCACCAAACGGCCATTTAAAGATGTCGTAATTATTCAAATTGACCTGGAGCCACGGACGGCCCAACTTTAAGCGGAAATGTCTTCATGATGAGTCTCTTTCTGCAAAAGTTTTGAAAGTTATAATCTATTTGTTCATCTCAATCAAAACCAATTGATGAGTAATTTGTATTGGTATTAATAACACAGTTTAAAAAGCTTAGACACTTTGAGAACTATGGTACTTACTAATAATTTAAGTGACTTGAGTTTGAGTCTAGGTCTGGGTAGCTGCACTTGAGGAGGGTCTGCTACCTATCTGTCGCCGTGGAGATACTATTGCTTTGCCTGGAATGTTCCTTGGTGTAACATTGAACATATCCATCAAATATTTATTCATTAAATGTGTTTCTGTTGTTCAAAAATACAAGAACTCCTCCTGTGATCCACAGATCCGAACTCAAATGAAATGTAGAGCTGTAGCCAGTTTACCTCCATTGTGATAAAAGTTGAATCTGGAGACAATCAAATAGTTCAATTCAATTTATTTTTGTATAGTCCAAAATCATAACAACAGTTATCTTGGCGGGCTTCACAAAATTGTTAAATTAGCAAACAAAAATGTCAGAGAATGAGCAGAACAATAAAAAATAAAAAATAATAATAACAATAATAATTCGTAATTAATTAATAATTAAAAAATACAGAATGTCCAACAACAAGCAGGCAGATGGATAATTGTCCCAGCATCTCCTGTCCTTAGAAAAACTCAAAAAAAAAAAACCAGTGGGAAAAAAAACGAGAAACCTCGAGGAGAACCACAGTGAAGGAGAGATCCACTCCCATGGACGGACAGGCATAGATGGTCAGGACGAATCCACTGCCAGTAAGGTTGTGATAATAAATGTAAATGATGTAAACCGTAAATAAACTTGTAAATAGTGAACCCTCCACTAGAAATGTTACGCAGTGCACCTTTAAATTGCTGTTTGAATTGTGGAAATTGCACGTTCTACATATAATCGGACTCTACAAACTTGTCCTGATGTGTTGTATTAGCATCTAAATCCTGTTTGCACTAATAACAGTGGTCAGGAAAATAGAATATATAGAAATAAATTGATTTTTGATATTTTGACAACCATATAATTAATACTAAGAAATATAAAAATGCCCGTCTTCCAGGATATAATTGTATTTATTTCAAATGATATGTACGGGACTTTTGTATTACTTTAGCAATAAGATTTTATTATGGGAGTACTACCGCCTCAGTATTAATATCCAGTGCTAGGTCTCTTTATATCTTCTTCATCATAATAAAATAGCACAGATATTAAAGTGTCTTGTGTAACTTTTCTGGTTGAATGCTTTTCTCTATGAAGAACCAAAAAGTTACACAATGCACCTTTTAAACATTTATTCCACATTACTCTGTTCGTTCTTCTCGCCTCTTAAATGTGTGAAGAGCTAAGTTTAATTGTCTCATTATGAAGTTAGCATCCTTAGGTTTATAGCGTTGCTGTTTGTCAGGGTGCACTCGTTCCCCCCGTGGCCAATCAGCAGCATCCTGGTTGTTAAAACAGCAGTCGATTCCACACCTCGGCATCAGAGGTGATTGACAGCATCCCAAAGGAAGCCGGGGTGGGTGAGGGGAGACAGGGAGGGGGGGCATTTACCTCCCATGCTCTTTCTCTCTCTGTCTCATGGGACTAAGTTAATGATCCAAGCCAAAATCATACAAAGAGCCTGAGAAGTGGGTGCGCGGCTGAAGCGTTTGGAGCAGTTTTGGGCTGGCTTTAGAAAAGGATTAGAAGAAGCAGAGGGGCTGTGTGAGGGGAATTTCAGAGATAGCAGCAGAGGCAGTCGGAAAAGTGAGAAGCTAAAAAGGAGGTTTGTGAGGAAAGCCACTGTTTTTTATATAATTTTTTTCCCCCTTGGCTTTTGCTTGTGTCTTCATCTGTCACCAACAACATGGAATGCCTGCTGCAGACTGGGAGGTAAGCTCGAACTGTTCCACTGGGTGACAGTCAGTGCTTTTAAAGTCTAGAAAAGTAAATTATATATGGCATATACAATGGCACAATGAATAGTTAGAACTGAATTCTCAGCAATTTCTCATGTTTTGTATGGTTAAGTCTTGCTATTCCCTGAGATATGGACCAAAGTGTCTGTGCATGACACTTTATGACCCTGTAGGAGAAGAAGGCCGTGGCTTTAGGGGACGTCAGTGGAACCTGTTTCCTCATCTGAGCTTTTTGATGAGGAATTCCTTTTTGGCCACTGTTGATGTTTTAGATTGAGTTTAACCTGGAACTTCTTGTAATTAACCCAGCATCCTGGCAAACCCCTAAACAAACCAGCTAGCTCCATCTGAATTTAGAAATTTTAATTTAAAGTGAGTTTATTGCATGTTTGTACCATATGAAATACACAAGTGTTTGCCTGCCACCCAGTCAGTCGTGAAGCCTTTCAGAAATACTAAAGGTTGTTGTTGGCAATATTTGGAAAACTATATCTAAACAATCTTGTGGGGTTAAGTTGAAAGCTGGAGCTTTGATGACTTTGTGAATGAATTCAATTCCCATTTTGACATACAGTATTTCACTTGTATGTATAACTAATAGTTGTAGAAGATTTATGGCAGAAATGTTTAGTTTCAAATCTTAAAAAAACTCTGAGGAAGTGTGAAGTAGACGGCTGCTCAGTGATACATCTTCACTGACAGTGACAGTGTGCAGTGTTTTAAAGTTCAGGAAGTTGTGTACTTTTACTTTATAAATTGCCTTGATAACCACATGGAGTCAATAGCTGGAACAGAATTATCTCTGCAATTCCACATGGATTGAACAATTGACTCTGTACTTTTTTTTAAACTAAATTTACTAAGTGTTTACAATGTTTATGCGGCACTTTTTAATGATTATCTTTACACCCAGACAACGCCCAAATCAAAGCCGTTTCCATTGTTCTTTCAATAGTTTAATTGAAGGCCGTGGGCTAAACTGAAACTTAAGGAGGCTTGGCAAGAGTTTGGAGTTAATTCAAATCAATACCTGTGCTTTGTGTCGCCGCCTGGCCACATAAGAAAAACATCTGTTTAACACGGTATCCAAAATAGAAACATGGTGTGTGACAAGGTTGTGTCAGGTAATAGGCCCATAAGAATAACTGAGGAAATGGATTAAACTTAATGGGATCAGCGTTGCTTTCTTCTTGGGCTTGGATGGCAGTTGTCCGCACATGTTTGTGTTTGGGAACATTTTGGATGGTGCCAAAAGCTGGAGAACAGATGCCAAAGGAAAACTGAAACAACTTTCAACACTTTCTAAGTCAACATCTTCTGCCACAGTGCATTCCTGTGTGTTTTTATATTTGGAAACGTATCCACAAAGAAAACAAAGATGTCATTTATTGTCAAAATTAATTGTAGGGCGTGTGACATTTAGCCTGTAATTATGTTAGAATATCATGTTGGGTGCTATATGGTGTTGCAATAAAGCACTAGTGCAGTTACAACTATTAAAAATTAAAATTGATGTTAAATTAGTAAGAATTATTTGCAGTTTTTACTTAAAGCTCCTATATTACACAAAACTGACCTTTAAGCTTCTATAATTATGTTACATTTCTGTTACATGTTTGAGTAACTCTGCATCATTAGTCTGTCTACATGTCAAAAGCTCAAAATACTCTGTTCCAACTTGTCATGAAGCAGTAATTTTCAAGTCAACAGCTTCATCTTACCGTTTTTTTCAGAAGAGATTGGTCATTTCTGGGGTGAAATTATCCAAAGGTGTATGGAGGGTGTATTTAAAAACACAGTGGAGCACTTCCTGTATTACCATATGACATCACAAGGTGCACAAGGTGATCTGTGCTTTCTGTTTGAGAGAAAACTTCAGCCTAAATACTCAAATAAAGTACATTTTTGGTCAGAAAACAACATTATAACTGGAAATAGCTTAATGTGGCTCCTTTAAAACATGCCTCTTTTGAGAGATTGTGGATTTATACTGATTTATATAGTTCATAACAATGTTTATGCAACTTTTTAACCTTTGACACCTATTTTTAACTTAAACATGAACGTGACCTCAGTGCTTTGATTTCCAATAAGCTCAATTCACAGCATGCTGGGTGTGCTGTGTCGAGGCAGTGAGCCGGAAATATTCCCATACAGCTCTTCCTATAATGATTACTTTAGTTTACACTCGTTCATTAGTCAGATGGATCTAGTGCATCACATTTTTCCATTGTAGTTGATAATAGCACTGCTGTTACGTCGTATCTAGTTTCTGGCTTTTCAATGTTTGGAATTTTGAAATGACAAAAATCTATTGTTTGTAACTATGGCAAAACTCCATGTGCTCATAGCCCCGGGTGGTTCACTGAAACAGCCTTAGTCCAACCCCTCCCTGCTCCGATTGGCTAGTGTAACGTCTCACAGCCCACAGTGTGTGCATGGGATAGGTACAGTAGCGAGAGAGGAGAGTTGAGAAGGGGGCGGAAAGTTTCGATCATCCTTTTGAGTTCGATGCCGGCAGTGACAACAGGGTGAGGAGGCCACAGACGCTGGAAACCCTATAGCAGCTCTGGGAGTTGAGGCGGTTTTGTCGGATCACCTTTGTAGATCGGCGTTAACTGGCAAACGGCTCCTCTCCACGCCTGCGTATGGACGTCCGTGTCACCATGTCCCAGGTAAGTCAAAGGTAAAGTCTTTGTCAGATTTATGTTTTTCGCTGTTTTCTTTCTCCTTTTTTTCCTGACCAAAACAGTGAGTCAGAGTGCATTTAGAAGCCTGCGGGCCAGGGCTGTTTTCAAGGTTGTTTAGCCTTGTTTTGTGCGCATATTCCTTCATGTTTAGCAGCACATAATACTAGAGGGATAGAGTGACTAAGTTCATGGGAATTTCTGAAGAATTGTTATGCTTGGAAAAGACTCGAAGTAGTTGCATTCTTGGACCTTGCATAAGCTTTTCTGTGAAACTTCTGTGAAACTGCCATATGTATTTACAACTTGTGTATAGCCTTGCATAATATTTGCAATTTATGTAACTTTGACCTGAAGACATACATACCATTCATTTCTTGATAAGATAGCAGATAAGGAACTCTTGTCTTGAAAGGTGCCAGTGTGGCGATTTATTGCTTTAACATGGCTATAAAATGTCTAACTTTGAGTAGGTGGTTTCCCATACAACTTGTAACTCATTCACTCATAAGACATGCTCCAACCCCCACTGTCTTTGATCAACAAGTGTCACAGTTTTATTATTGCATTAGAATTAACTCATCTGTTTGGTATTCACAGTTTTTATTATTTTCATCTATATTATCTGAATTTGAATATATTAATTGTTAAAGCCACAGTGAACCAGCTAGTGTTTATTAGGCTATTTAAAGATTCCAATACTCCTAACTACCACATGATGAGGTTGGAAAATTAACTCATCTATTAGTAGTCACTTTTTTTATTATTTTGATCTATATTGCAATGTATGTGTTGTTAAAATGACAGTAAACCAGCTCGTCTTTAGTATCCAAAGCTTGCAGTACCGCTTACGACCACATGATGGCTCTCTTTTAATGCCCTTGATCCAGATCTACCCAGCCAAGTTGTCTACTTCTTGCTGGGGCATCAAATTAGCTAATAATATCAATAGGGATAGCACGTGTAGCTCACATTTGGCTTTCTGGCGGTTTTGGCATATTTTCACAGCAGTTTTATTGACGTGGGCTGAGGATTTGAAAGCGAGCGAATTCTTGTGGCAGTGGGAAGGATACACTGTTTTCCCTCAGAAGCCACATGCCAAGTGTGCCAAGAGGAAATGAATCTGGTGGAGCTTTCTGTTGGACAACCGTCGCCTTTTGCCTGTTGCTTAGTTGGCTGGTTAACTTTCAAAAAAATAAACATGATGGCTCTGTTTTGGAGGTGCAACGTAACTTTTTTTACTGTAAGACTATATGTCTCCAGTCCTATATCAAGAAGACATTTTAACTAAAGACTGGTTTGTATTGGCAAGATATGTGCTCTAATATTTTCAAACTAAACACACATGCACAGAATTCTTACAAAATGACTTGACTGTAATGTCATAAGTGCCCATCACCTGCTTTTCTCCACGTAGATGCTATAGTTTTGACTAGAATATCCCACAATATTAAACTTATCTGCCTACATGGAGACATCATAATGAATATATTTTATTTATCGGGCATTTTCAACTCAGATGCTTTACAAAACAAATATTAAAACAGACAAAAGAACAAGCTTTTGCATTTTTTTTGATTATTTTGATTTTATTTTTATATGTCATGAACATT
>JACN01059987.1:0-11880 GCA_000787155.1 Scartelaos histophorus | reverse complement strand
CCCAGGACACACTGGAGGGACTGTGTCCCCCGGCTGTCCAGGCAATGGCTCTGGGTTCCCCGGAGGAGCTGGAGGAAGTCTGGGATGTGTCCAGGCAATGGCTCTGGGTTCCCCGGAGGAGCTGGAGGAAGTGTCTGGGATGGAGGAAGTCTGGGAGTCCTGTTTAGACTGCTGCCCCCACGACCCAGCCCCGAACAAGTAGAAGAAAATGAATAAATGGATTTAGAAATATGGCTAATGGTATGAAATAACTGAGAACCAATAATGTGTAATGACAGTAGAATAAATATGTGGAGGCCTATTTTGTCTCCTCCTGCCCTGTGTTATTGCTGTTTGTGATACTTTGCTGAGTTTTATGTTAAGTGTGACTTTTATCATCAGTCTTTCCAGGGAACTCTCCTGTGGCAAATATATGACCTATTTGCACATGTTCATGTTCATTTATAACTAACAAATAAAGGAAGAACATGACCAGTCTTCTCCATTCTCTCACACCAACACGGGGATTCATGCTTTTATCACCAGTCATGATGATATCATGTCTCGGGTCCGTGGGGCCTGCTCTGGTTTTGTGTTGAGACTCGGTCATGGAGACTCTGCTCGGTCTTCCCTCTGTGCTCCCTCTGTCCTGGGACAAAATACTAGAGGATGGCCAAATGTGCTCCTTTTTTACCCTGCGTCATTAATTTTGTTAACATTATCTAAAAAAAAATGTTGAAGACAAAATGTGATGATTCATTGAAACACACACTTAATCCTGCATATGTTCATTTGTTGAGTACAGATGAACAATAATATGCATTGTGTTTTTAATTTTTGGAAGAAGAAATTAAGGACAAAAAAAACAAAACATGTTCTTTTTTTTAATTGTTTTTGTTTCACAATTTCTATAAAAAATCCAAAATAATATCAACCAAGTATTTTCTTCTTTCTTTCAAATTGAGTGATCCGTCAAAGAACACTGCACAACCTGAAAATCCATCCAAGTTGTATGTTTTTTTTAAGTTGCAGAAAAAAACATTTCAATTATTTTGTTATAATGTAACTGTGAATCTTAAGGATTACTGTGATGTCTCATAATTATTTACAAAGCTTTACCATGTACATGATGCACTAATATCTTAAAGAAATACAGTGATTTTTTTTTTTTTACACTTGACAAATCGTCTAATTCTCATATTGTCAAAGAAACAGTAATACAACCTTTTTGTCTGCACATTTGGTTACAAAATGTCTCCTTTTTAAAAATGTATTGTTCATGATGAATGCCCAGGCTCATGAAGTAATTACTAACTAGTAAATTCATGATTAACTCTTATTAGCACGTCATAAGACCATGTAAGGCAATTCTACTCTAATTTCATAGATAAATGATTTCACCTTTATGAGAATACTGGACACAAGTCATTTATGGTTTATGATTGTTAGAAAAAAATCCACTTAACATGTCTTTCATCTACTCCTATATACTTTGAATGTCACAGTAGTGGAACAGATTGTTTCATCCTCTCGTTTTTGTAACTCGCCTGTTTTTTGCCCCTCTCTGAAAAAAAGTCAATAATCATCGCTGCCTTCGTCTTCTTCATCATACTTCCTCTTGAGCGAATGCTTCTTGTGCTTTCCCCTGTGTCTCCGTTTGGCGGCGAACTCTGGATCGGCCTCTCTGGCGTGCAGCTGCTCGTGCTTCTTCAAGAGTCCAGGGACAGAGAACCCTTTCCCACAGGTCACACAGTTCCACGGCTTTTTACATGTGTGCGTCCGCTTGTGCACGTTGAGATGGGACGCCAGCTTGTACGTTTTCCCGCACACGTCGCAGCTGAAGGGGCGCTCGTTGGTGTGGAGGCGGATGTGAACTTTGAGGTTGCCGACTTGCGTGAATGTTTTTTCGCAAAGAGTGCAGCGGTACGGTCTTTCGCGAGTGTGGATTCTCAGATGGACTCTCAAACAGTACTTGCTGGAAAACTTCTTTTGACAAACGGGACATGGTATCTTCGGTTTGGGGATGTGGTCTTGCTGGTGTCTCTTAAGATCGGACAGATAGACAAACGTTTTCCCACACTGAGAGCAGAGATACTGGCGATCCCCAATGTGATATCCCATGTGCCTTTTCAACAAACTGGGCACGAGGAAACGCTTACCGCATCGCTCGCACATATGGGGGCGGTCTCGGGTGTGCCAGCGTTCGTGATTGGCCAATTTGAATGCTGTTGGGAATGTTTTGTTGCATTGCTTGCATGGGAACGTCATCTGGCTGGTGTGGCACTCCATGTGTCTCTTGAAGTAGGTAGACTGGGTGAAGCCCTTGTTACAGATATTACAGTAGAATGGTTTTTGACCGCTGTGGGCAAGCATGTGTTTGGTCAGACTCTGCAGCTTCGAAAAGCACTTCCCGCACTGGCCGCAGACATAGGGCCGCGTGGTACTGTGGGTTTTGAGGTGGTTGTTTAGGAAAGCTTGGGTGCGGAAACTTTTGTTACAAGCGGTGCACAAAAATGGCTTCTCCCCTGTATGAATACGCTCATGATCAATTAGTTTGGATTGATAGGGGAAGCTCTTGTCACATACGCTGCATGTATATCTATCTGAGGGTGGGCGAGTCTGCTTTTTCCTTATGCTGGGACTTGAGTCTACATAATCGTACCGTGCTGGAGGGAGCGGAGGGAGGGCGGGCAAGGACAGTGAATTGGTGGCGATTTGGGACACCCACTGATGCAAAGTGACCCGCTGTGTTTGAGGTTTTTGGGCGTCTTTACCCCCTGTGCTGCCTGGTGTCTGTGGAGTTTGTGACGCTTTCACCAGAACTGGGACCACTCTGATTGGGATAGATTTAAGAGGTGTCTTGAGCAAATCTGGTTTCTCTACTTGAGACTGATCTTGAGTTTGAGCTGTTTGGTCTTTCTCCTCATTTGGTGCTCGAGAGACAGTATTTCCCTTCATGGTGCTGCCCTCGCCTGGTGGTTTGCTGTATTGCACGTTAACTTGAGCTGAACTTGAAGTTGGGCTGGAGTTTTCGTCGTCTTCATCTGATATGACACCCAAGTCCCCTGTTTCACTAGGGGAGTCAGGGCAGTTGTCAGTTTGGGGGTCCTCAGTGGGTTTGGAGGGTTCGGGGGGAGGAGGAGGGGGGTCTGCGGACTTTGGCCTGAAGGCAAGTGAGGACAGCACACAGTCACCCACAGAAGATGAGACAGTTGCTGCAAAATAAAGTGTAATGTTACAGTTTTGGTCTTTTTAATAAATAAAATGTATAAAATCCTTCTGTAGTATCCCAAATAACGTAAAATGTAACAATGACTATAGCACATGCTTATTATTACCTTATTGAACTATAGTACACTTTCGCTTTCTATATTTAATCGAATACTTGGTGATTAATTTCATGTGTCATAGGGTATAGCGGCTTTCAGAGCTTAATAAATAATTTAAGTGCCATCATTAACAAAAATAAAGCATAGTTTGTGAAGATATAATTGTTGCATTGACTCATAAGTAACTACCAAAAGTAACTTCTACACAGACTTATTCAAAATTGTATGCAAATTGTAGTTTATCAGTTATCCACGCATGTCTGCAAGTTTAACTCACACGTACCTTTTACTCCCAGCATTCCTTTTGCTTGCTGGTGCAGGAGAAGAGTCCTGAGGTCACCAGGGTCAGGGATGAAGCCTCCACAGGCCTCCAGAATGGCAGGATCAGTCGAAATCATGGATCCCAGCTGAAGACAACATTTAAAATATCAACTTGTGACATTGTGTAACTTTTAGGTGTGCGTCACATTCTTTTTTTTACGGCTATGTCATTGCTCTGCTTAGAATGTTCCACAATATGACATTAAACAGATTCACCTCACATTTTTTCAGTTACAGGTGTTTTTTATACCTCAAGTAATTTTCCGTGTGGATCAATAAGGTCCGTCTATGTCAAAGTTAAAAAAATACCTAGAAAAACAGGTATTTGACTGTGAGCGGGGATGCCTCTCCACAGATCTGACCTGTGACGTGGTCTGATTAAGTCTCCATAATGATAGAAAGGTTTAATGCCGTACTGTGAAACATTCCAGGCCAAGCAGTAACATCTCCATGGAGAAAAGCATCTGATGAACCCTACACCAGTAGTTACACAATGCACCTTGAAGTTAGTCTGTTAATATTTACTCACAATACACTCCTTTCAAAGATAAAGATTTTATCCAAAAATGTACATTGATTATTTACTGCATAATTTAATCTTTGCACGATTTGGTAAAAGGCATGTGTATGTCAAAGGGAAATTATTAATTCCATACCTGGGTGAGATTAGGAACAGGAACAAATTGCTCCAGTTTGCAAACCAGGCCAGCTATCAAAGCCTGTAGAGCAGTGTCAAACTTTGTACCATACTGAACTGGAAACACTTCCTGAAAATACAAAAAATATAATTATTACAACATTACAACATTATTCAAAAAAAGAAAATTTAATTGAATTGGTATCTGTGTTAATACCTTAAAAAATTGCTTTCGTTCAGTTGGACTTTTAAGCAGATTTTGAACAAGCACCATGAAGTTAGTTTGTGACTTCTCCACCTCTGTATCCTTCTGCAACAATTTAATGACACAGGTATAATGCATACTATTTTATTACCCTTTAAATCACACAATTAATATCCAAACCCTTATCTTACCCCTGTTGTTGTGGGCACCTTTAACTTGTTTATTAGTGTTTGAATGGCTTTTGTGTCTGGTTGGCCATCTTTGTTCAGCAGATCTAAAATAATCTGAACAAAAAGAAACAGCAGATTAGAAAGAAATATATCCAGTAATAATAGTACACTCATTTGTAATCTTCAATAAAAAGACAAAAAAAACAAAACAAAACTACCTTTGCCCTGAGGCCCAAAAGCAGCTGAGCCTTTTGTTTGTAGCTGATGATGTCGGGGACAGTTTGAGTGACCATATTCACAAACTCCTCCACCTTCTCATATTGGTTCACATTCTTCTGCTTTATGACCTGCCAAATGAATGAGTAAGTCAACTGCAGAGGGGAGGCCATGAGGCGAAGTGAGGCCAGAGGCAGCCCGATGCCTGGAAAATAAGGAAAAAAAAAGATTCACATTGTTGTTTGTGGAGAACAAAGCATTTTTCCAACGCAGCTTTTTTAAACACTGCAGATGACAAAGTGAAACTGAATTAAAAGGGCCATTTCACACATTAAAAATAAATCTATGTTATAATCCAAGTTTCCTAATCACAAACATACCTGGAGTTGTGTTTTGTTTCATTCACATTTAATGCATAAACCCTGTATAATTCTCTTCTCTCAAACAGAAAACACGCTATTCTACCTTTTGATGTTATGTGGTAAAACAAAAAGTGCTCCACTGTGTTTTTAAACTCCATACTCCATCACTATAATGATTTGAAGAATTTCAGACCAAGATCTGCCAATCTCTACTGATCTAAAGATAAAACGTAGCTGTTAACTTAAGCTGTTAACTAAAGCTTCATGACATCACAAGGTGGAACAGAACATTCTGAACTTTTGAGACGTAGACAAATTAATAATAAAGTGTTACTTAAACATGTGTGAATGAAAAAAAAAACACAACTCCAAGTATGTTTTTGAGGAGGTAACAACATTCTACATACATAACGTAGGAGCTTTAAGCAAACCAAGATCAAATTGTTTTCACATCATCAATGATCATCTCGGGGCTTTTGAAATCGACAAGTTTCCACAGAGAACAAAATTTGGAGGGGATAACTTATATTTTTTGTATTACATGGCACTGATTAGTCTGCTTTGTTGTTTAGCACACAAAACCATGTAGAATTAATTCTGTCTTGTTGATTTATAAAAGGCTATTTATAAAAGATACAGGCCTACATTTCTAAATAATACGTAATAAATAAAAGTAGTGATGTAACTTGATCATATTTTTCTTCTGTGGTGTGTCTGGTAGTCTGGGCTAATCGATGGACGCACTTTACGCTCTCTATGTACATGCGTGATGATTGTAGAGGAACAGTAGACTGCCCCATGCAGACTGCGCATATAACGGGGGCGCTGCTGCCAATGTGCACTTTTTGTGCACCCAATACGTGCAAAAGGTCTGTGACGTCGCAGGCATAACGAGCGCCAAACTTCATAATTTCGTGACTAACCCCTAAGAAAAAAGTAACAGCTGAAGTTATTAATCAAGTTCGAGTTTACATGAGTTTACATTAAAAAACAGAGCGTCGCCGGAAGGAAAGCGACTAACGCTGATTTGTACAGAGAGCGCGCAGTATAAGCTTTGCAGATTGTTGTTTCACAATAGTGCAACCGACTGCGAGTTTTTCTACTATACAGCGCGTTGCACCGGAATAAAGGCAACAGATGTTAAATGCAGTGAGGATGAGCTTATTTTCTAGAGCCGTGTCCTCCCAGAAGCGCGCACACAGTTAGCTCGCCATCGTTAGCTTGACTCACCCACTATGTCCGATCGCCGGTGCATCCTCGGCGGAATCCGCAAAGACTGAGCAGACTGCACAAATGGTGGTTGAATATTGCAGTTTAATTCGAAATATCACTTAAATTGCACTTATCGGCCTAGGTGTCGTCAGTCAAGCCACGGAGAATAATGGCGACCGCTGGCCCTGGGCTTTCCACAACAAAAGTCTGAGCACATCCGGCGGAAGTGACTGTTTGAATAAAAGCACAGCGTGTCCCCCTCCTCATCAGGCATCTATAATAAGAAGAATAAGAGAGGAGGATGTTATTATACTTCTATTTCATTATAGTTTATTATAGTTTGCTTTCGCCTATGAACAAGAAGAGAGCGAACAGGGCAATGATAACAAAACTACAACAAAATCATGCGGACTCAAAGTTTCCTTTTCAAATCCAGAGTCACATGTTAAACCAGTGTTAGGGCTGTAACGATCTAACAACAACACAGCAGCTTTTTAAGACAGTTTTAAAATGTATGTGCTTTTCTAACGTTCTTGTTAGTTTAGGTGGCAATTGCAATTTAAGAAAACGCAATCAAACATGAGTGAAATGAAAAAAATAAAAAGCTATAAATAGCTTTTCATCTGTAATCCCTGACCCCGTTGTTAAAGGGGCTGTTCCTTAATTACCTGGAATGTTCCATGCATGGCATATGATCTAATATTAATTAGGAGTTGGCCTATTCATTAGTGTCTTGAAAATATGCACTCTCTGTCGTTACTTTGCAGATCTTATATGATACAGATAGCTCCATACATTTAAAATCATAGGTTACTGAGGAGCATTCGCTCTCAGACCTTCCACACAAAGTAAACCACCTAGGATTTGCGAATACCACCAGATCTAACCCTAAAGCCTACAGTATTTAGCCCAAATTAGGCCTAATGGTGTAAAATGAGACTAAACTGGGTCTAAGATGGAACATTAGATGAGGAAGTCTTAAATAATAATTATGTCAAAACACATGACAAAACATTTATAGATTTAAGTTTTCAGAAATGTTCAAGACAAAGCAGGTGGCGGACTCCACGCTAGAAAAGTTACACAGTGTGTCATTTTAAAGTAAGCTACACAGGTTCATTATGATCTGGTCACCCAATGCATATGGAACATTTATAACTTGTGTTGTTGAGAATGTCGGCTCATAAAGTCTGTGCCATAGTCTAAATAGTTGTTTCAAATACTTTAATCTTGAAATTGACCGTGTTGATAAATAGTTTTACATGGGTAAAATATTTCACATTTCAGTTTTGTATACAGTAATGACAAGAAACAGTGGCATCAGTGGTCATATGACCAAATATTATAACTTGCCCTAAATACGCTCAAATGAATTTTATAAATTTACAATTTACACATCATCACATTTTGCATTTGTTTCCATGTTTAAAATGTATAAAAAGTTATTTCTTAAATAAAAACATGACAATAAAATAAGCCCACATAATGTTTTCACAACATTCACACACATTGGTCCAGATATTGTAGACTTTGTCTACTGCATTGTAAACACACTTAATACAAAGATATGAGCAATTTTCCAGTTTGTTTTGAATGTACATGATCTGAGCACAGATAATTGTTGTGGAAAACCACTGCTGGGGATGGGGCCCAATCGCCTTGCGGTCTGGAGAGATTCTTATCCCATTGATTCATGGGGATCTGCCGACTTCAGTGCTGTTTGTAAGAGGCATTTCCTCCAGCCTACGGCCAGCCTTTTGTGAGAGGAACAAGTCTCCCTTATGTCTGTGTCTGAGCTCATCTGTCCATCCATCTCACTATCGCTATCTCTCCTTTCCTGTCCTCCTCTTCTCTCTCCTCTCTCTCCTCTCTCTCCTCTGACACATACAGTACAGTACAGGGGGCTCACTGGAGGAGTCATGCTCTCATGACTGACTGGCTCTGACTCAGTGAACACTAAAACACACTGCAGCAGCAGCTATAGATCACTGGTGATGCTTTGAAACACAATGACAGGATTCAAGGACCCTGTGGCCATGGCGATGTGCCATCTGGTCACATCTTTGATACACAGAGGCCCACATTTGTCCAAGTGCTCAGCCACTTGTTTGTGACCAGAACAGGTTTGCAGTTTGTGACAGATCATAGCAACGTCAACAGACAGCTGACAACAGTAGACCAGATTCAGGCTTGTTTTTCACAACAAGTTTTTAACAGTTTTAGGGTGCTTTACGCACTCATAAAGACACCATTGTTAGGAATCGCTTTCTATATGAATTCTTTGAGCTGACCGCAAACTCTAGTTACCCTTCACAATACAGTAGTCTGTGTAACCAGCAGTTCATAAATGGATTAGTCCAAAGATGAAGCCTTGCAGACTTCTACCATCTGCACAGAACTCTCTCCACCGTGTTATTTGCAGTTCATAACAAGAGCGACTTTTTAGCATTAGCAAGACTGTTAAAACGTCCACAACATGAAACACACACTTTGGCAGACACTCAGCCGCCATAGGGCACTCTGCATGTTCCCCTGGTCTTATAAGTGCACTAACCGGCCCCTGCTCTTGAGTGTGTGGAAGTGGAGAAAGAGTTGAGACCGCAGTGGTGAAGCCTCTGTGGATAAGCCTGCATACATTTATATAGTCCTCAGGCTGCTGTTTCCATCTATTTACGTGCATTAATTGCGTTTCATCCACTCTGGTGCTCCGGGGCCGTCTCCTCTGCTGCTCCGTGGTGGGCGACTGTTTGGAGTGGGACGGAGATAGACACACTCGAGATGGTGTCAGAAGGTGGCGCTGGGTTATTTTCAGAGTTGCAGGCTGCAGACGGCCTCTTGGTCTTGACCTGAGAGGAAAGAGGATAATGAGGAGTTTATACGCCACTCAGCTTTCAGAGACGAGAACTTGTTTGATCTACTTTGTTTCAAGCATTTTAGAAAGTTATGAATTGATGTCAAAACTAATTAAAACTCGCACAGGTCCTGTTTCCAATTAAAACTATTAACGACCACTGGAAATGAGCTCAACTGATCGATGATGATTAATGTGTAATCTCCCTTTTCAAACAAAAAAAAAATTTAAAAGTTAGTTATATTTTGTGTTTATGTAATTTATGTAATTCTCAGTCGGGCTTTAGTACTACATTTGGTTTAGTTTACTTGTAGATTTGTCAGTAGAATAAAAACTGGGAAATTATGTCGCTTTTTGTCGCTGTCATGTTTTGCCCATACTTCAGTGGGTCCAGCATTGCAAGAGCAGAGGACAACTTTATGGACTTTTCAAGATCTTGAGTATTTTCACAGACTTTAAACTAATTGACTAAACTAAATTGAGCAAACTGTTGGATGACTGAGAAACATTTAATCCCAGATCCAAGATTCAAGACAACTTAACGGACTCATACTACACTACTTTTTTGATCTGTATTTTTTTTTTTCCTCACCAGAAACATACCTGGAGTTGTGATTTGTTTAATTAGCAGATATTTAGTACAAAACGCTGTGTTCTTGTCTCAAACTGAAAACACTCTTGCTCAAACATGTGTGAATGAAATCAAACACAACCAGGTATGTTTTAGAAGAGATAATCACATTTTAACATGACTTATAACTCACAAGAATCAATTTGGCGTAATATAGGACCTTTAAGTATCAATGTGTTGAGTGCGTGATTGGTAGTGGTCAGTGTTGGTGCAGACTGGCAGTAATAGCACCAGCAACTGACTATATATACAATGTAAAGTGTCCAGAAAGTGCCATGTAAAGTGTCTTTGAGTGTCCAGAAAGTGCTATGTGCCTATGTGCATGCAGTAGGAATCAACAAACCCACATAAAACCGCCACATGAACATCTCTGTAGCTAATGTGCTGTAGCATGTTGTTTGGTTTGGCGGATTAATGGCATCGCATAAATATGATTACGTAATGCGATGAGGAAGTGGTGAAGTGCTGGTGCTGAATATTTGATGCTCAGTTGTTAATTTTACAAGAATGGCCTTCCTGGAAAGTGCTCCGTAATAATGGGGGCACATCCTGCAGGGTTTAGAGGCGAGATCCGCTGGGACCTGAGGGCACATGAGGGCCCGGAGAGAGAATGGACCAATCATGAACCACCACTGACCGCAAATGAACTACTGTCGTACAGATTTACGTTTTATTTATGTTTCAGACACAAGAGAACTATCTGAATGGTGTTATTGAGAAGCTTTACATGTCCATAGTATAACAAGCTGCAAGTTGTGTGCAATATACTGATCTATAGTGCATTTTACTTCAATCAAAGTGCAAAATAAGTAAAATAAGTTCCTACATTTGAGCTTTATGTGGAAAACACTTGTTGATTTGACTTGTTGAACTTACCAACCACACCATAAGTGCAGCGCAAACAGTGATGGGGATGAGCAGCACGAGCAAAACTATTCTGCTTTTTGGATGTCCCCCTTCATGACTCCCTGCAACAAACAAATACGCTGAGAATCAAAAGAAAATAAGTCATATTTTAGCTAACTATAAGACCTGAATAGTCACATGAACTCCATTAGGGCGCCCTGAAGGAGCAAGGTACCCAGATTTACCTGTATTTTAATTATATGTTCATCTTTTAAGGGAAATTAAAGGAAACACACCCAAATACAGTGTGAAATATGAAAACTCAGCACAGAAATTGGATTGAATTGGACTTAATTGGATTTAGTTTCCATCCTTTAAAGGCTAGACGCAGTTTAACACATTTAGACTACTGGCTTTGACTCTGAACTTCACTCATCAACCTCCCGATTTTAAATAAATAATTAGTAGTATCAACATTAGCTGCAAAGTGTAAAGGTCACGCAGTATTTGCCCTTTGTAATGTGACACAGCTGTGCCTCCGTGACCCCACAATCAATAGGGCTGCACTCAAAGCATATTCAGAGTTGTAACATTTCCGCTTTCCGTGTGCCCAAAAGATGCCGTTACCTGGAGAATTGTGAGAGTTGAGACACGGAGGAGGTTTGCAGGAAAAGCTGGACGTCTCTTCCGAAGCCGTGTTTAAAACGTCGTTGATGTAATCGAAGTACAGACCGGACAAGAAGGAGCCCTCCTGATAGTGGCACTGGAAGAGCTGCATCGCTGTTTCCTGAGGACCATGAACACAATGCACTCGAATAACACTCTTTTTTTCCACTTTCACTATCCCTATTTTGGATTAGTCACTTCCTCAGCAGGCATGACTCACATATGAAAGTTCTTTAAGTACATTATCTTGTGACTCTAGTGGCTAGACTGGACTAAAAATAAAAAAAGCTTAGCTGGCAGTTTTTATTTTCATACTGGGTTATTGTACAATTATGTAATCTGTTGTGATTTGGAGCTATACAAAAACAAATGGAATTAAACTGACATAGTTGCTTAGTATGTAAATTGAAAAGTACAGTAATAAAGTATGTATTTTTCAATTCAATTCAATTTAT
>KN508872.1:19347-32838 GCA_000787155.1 Scartelaos histophorus | reverse complement strand
TGAGGCTCAGATGGATCCCCTCCTCGTAGTGGACCCTCAAGTCAAACTACTGCAGCCCCCCTCCCACACACTCACAATGGATGGTCAGAAAATCGAGCAGGAAACAGCACAGGGGAATTCCTGCCCGGCCAGGGAGGATTATCTTCCCTTTAACTTCCTGTTCCTCTGTTTCCCCTAGTCTTCCTCACCCCTCCTCCCTCTGCACCCTCACCCGTCCTCTTCCTCACTACCATTGTGTTCAAATGTGCTCTCTTACACTTTCGCAGTCATCTTGATCTACAGGGTATTAAGGCAAATTAATGTTTATCTGTGACTGTGGTCTGACCTGACCACCACACAGTTTTGTTTATTTAATGACACAGGGAAAGCGCACAATATACACTATACAATCATTTTAGTAGCTTTTGCTTTATAGTGGCACCAGTTGGCGTAATTGTAAAATGGCGACTAGGGCTGCACAACATATTGCAAAAATACTATTATCCTAATATGGCTGACACAGTATAATCAATATTGCAGAGAAATAAATGCAATCCAAAGTACATTGAAATAAATGTACATTTTACAGAAATGTCTTAAAAAAGACATTCATTTTATTTTTGTTTATTTTGACCTAGTTTTGACTAGTAAAGGAAGGTATGTGCATTTTTATTTTAAATTTAACTGAACTTGTGCCCAAAAGTATATTAAAATATAGCAATAATATCGTAATTGTAAAGTAAAACATAATTATTGCATATGCATCTTTTTCTCATAGCATGACGCCCTAATGGCAACAATTTCTGTTTCTTTATGTCCAGATGCCATGCATCAAAAACCTAAACCTAAATAAATGCTGCAGCTATTTCTTTTAGTGAAAGATTTAAATTTTTTTTTGTGGAAATATCTTTTTAGAAAATGGGAAACTTAAAAAGAATGGGAGAAGTCATGAAGTTTCACTGGAGTGGAGATGCACTTTAAATGTATTTACAAATGTTTTGTATAATTGTTAAAAGTTAGTTTCATATTAGTCATTAACACCACAAAGCCTCTGCTCCTCATAGGCTCCCGAAAGCACAAAGAAAAAGACTGTTACAAATTTCCTGGTGATGATTGACTTCTCCTGTCCAGGGGCCCACCACCAGCCTTAGACATAGATAGAGCGGGCTTCAGACCACTGTTGTATTGCTCATTGTTGGAGGGATTGCTGATAAATTGACACAGCCTTCATCCCCTGTCTCCACTCATATTTAGCTCAGTCTGCCTCAAAGGCCACTTGGACATGTCAAATGATGGGGCTGCTAACGGTCAGCCACATAGAAAGAGGCTAGAGGACACTTTAAAAGCCTGTGTCCCTGCCTGTATAATCAATTGACCTGATTGATAAGGGTGTGTCAGAGGTACATTGTGTGGCTGTTGTGTTTCCCACGCCCGGTGCTCCTGCTCTGGCTCTGTGCGTACGTGTGCGTTACCCGAGCCCCTCTGTGCTGCCTGCGTCCGTCAACACCTCCTCAGGAATGTTAATGAAAAACAACAAGGGAATCCCCAAGAAATGACCCCTCAATCTCTCCACTATCATTGTTTTTTTGCAGTGAATTTAGAGCCTGAGTGAGATCACTGTTCGAACAACCATAGTTTTAGACACCCCAAAATAACAACATGTTTATACCATAAGATATTTTGGCTGATTTGTTAATCATACCTGTTAAATTAAATGTAACTGTACTTGCTTTGCTGTGAAAATTGGTGGCAATAATTTGGCTGTCATCTAATGTATTTTGCTTTCAACACATTTTTTAAGAAGCTAAGCTTGAGTTAATGATTTTACACATTCAGAGAAACATGTTTTCTCCATCTGTTCTTGAAACTCTTATTGCTCACATCAGCGGAAACAGAAACGGAGTGCGTTGCTTTGGAGCTGCCATCTCCTCAATGAGCCGCTGGTGTCTGTTAACTGCAGGAAGTATGGCTAAACTGTCACCAGTCTCCGAGAGCTCGTCCCACACTGAGACCCTGGGGCAGCACTGGGGAGGGGGGAGAGAAAGAGGGAGGGGCAGTTTCACTTCCAGATCAGCCCCGTGTAGACTGTCGCTGCATATTTTCACTGTCTGTGTGCTCATGCTTGCTCCTTTTCGAGTGCCCACAGTTGCGCTTGTGTGCGAGTTGTATGCACCTGCCTGCCCCGTACACGTACTCTGAGGTGTGACTGTGCGGGACGGGTGCATAAGGTGCAAATGCGCTGGCACCCAGTCACCACCTTGGGGTGCGAGTGAAGGGTGGAGGAGCTCGATGTGTGCGAGCAAAGGTGTAAATTGAGCTGTGATGGTCCAAGAAAGAAGATATGATTGGATGAATCGATGAGACTTGGTGTGGTTCACATGAGGCACTTAGAGTGGGCTCTAAACTGCAGCATGCGGCATTCATGTTGCCTCCTGCCCCTTTTTATCTGTCTGTCGTCGCGCTCTTTGTGTTAGTGGATCTTCAAGCTTTCATCTCAGACAGTCCCTTTGAAATTCAATGCTCCGTCTTTCCTTCTCTACTCAAAACACACATACTCACTCTAGCGCTGTTTTCTAACTATAAGCTAATAACGCATGCCTTAGCTTTTTTAAATACTCAGCTATAGTCACGTGACTGCAGTGTCTTAAGATGCCTTTAGGAAGTATGTATTCATCTATAGAATAACAACACATAATCACAGAAAAGAACATAAGACTGATGCAGTGTGATTCATAGATGCACACATCTATGAATGGTAACAATCAATCAACTTGAAAATAAAACACACAAAACATATTTTGTCCTTGGCCTATTTTTCTCCATGTTCCTCTTAAAATTGACACAATGTTTGTATTTACTTAAACGGTTTTCATCTTTTACCTGGGCATTATTTGATGTGTGATAATGGAATAAACACTAACATTTTCATGAAATTTCAAATTGTGAGCTTTTCTTCAAACTTCTTTTGGCCACTTTTTACACTAGCAGCATAGGTCTAAAGAGCAGTTCATAGGAGGTCTATCTTTCTGCACTCGTAACTGCACTCATGTCTCAGACAGCTTCACCCATCTGTTTCCTCTTCTGTTTCTCCCCCTATTCAGAAACACAAGGAACGGGACCGACACAAACCCAAACACAAGAAGAGCTCCATGGACATGTCTCCCTCCCTGGTTCTTCCAAACATCATGGTCCCAGAGAAGGTAAAGACGCACCCTGCCCAGTGTGTCCACTGTCACTTAAACATTGTTGCTAGTGTTTGAAAGACCTTCTTTGCCTTAACTGTTTGACACTTCCTTTTTCGGACGCAGTTGTTTAGATAGCCTTTGTTCCATTCCTTCCTGTCCTCCCTCTCTTATCAGCGCTTTATGTCTATCCTGGTTTTGGTCCCACAGAACTACAACAGCACCAGCGCAGGTGGAGGAGTGCCCTCTCTGCCCACATCCTCTCAGAAGAGATTAGAGGACAGTGCAGGACGCTTCACCAACGCCAACTTTCAGGAAGTCTCCTCTACCTTATCCAGCAGTGGCTCCAAGGACAGTTTGTGTGCAGACGGAGGCAAGGCTGCAGCCGATCAGAAGAACAAGAAAAACAGCAGCAGTACTGGGACTCACGCTGCTGGACAGAGGGGTGGCCGCAAGTCCCTCACCTCCTCAGGGAAACCCCTCCCCTCTGCTGTGGTCACCATGGCAACCTCTTCCACATCTGTGTCGGCCTCCACGGGGCCTTTCCATCAAGGTGAATTAATGACTGTAAATGACCCTCTATGTTAATTTTCCTACCATCGGGATTTAACCTGCTGGTAGCAGAAATGTAAATCTCCAGATAATAGTTTGTGATACCTGTAGATGCCTGAAAACTTAAAACACATATATTTAAAAAAAAAGTTTCCTTTGCCCAAATTCTGTTGAAATGAATTAAAATGTAAAAAAGGAAGGCAGGTCTCTAACCATAAGCTATTATTATGCTCATATTGCACGCTGACTGAGACTCATTGAGTTCAGTCACAAACCTGCCACAATAATAAATAGAAGCAGCTATGGAATTAAAATATATAACAATAAATAACAGTTGAATCAGCTGAACATACTACTTTACATGAGATAATTTTGTAAGTGCATATATTGTGCCTCATAATGCAACAGCATTTTGGGCTTAGTTCAAATAGTCTATTTTTGTTTGGTTGTGATAGCTGTATTTGGTGTGGGTGGGCTTCAGACTGCTCTGATCAGTGACCGTCTGGCAGTGGACCTGCACAGACAGCGAGAGATAGCCCATGTGGGGAGGTCAGGACCTGAATAGGCCCTGCGCTGCTCTCAACCCCTGTGTTTTGTACCATCCCCACCTCCAGACCCTGTCAGGTGTGTGAGTGGAAATGGGATCTGAACATTTGTGTCTTTATTGTTACACACAGTGCAGTGAGTAGAGCAATAAACACATTTTCTGTTAGTTTATGTTGCCTTTGCCTCATTTTGATCATGCGACTTGATACAGAAAGCTACAGCTGCTGTGTATTTAAAAATCCATTTCCATTTAATTTTAATTTAATCCATTTCTATTATTCAAATGTATTTTTCAATTGATGGACAAAATTTTGTTTTTGATCAGTGGGATTTCTTTCTGCTTCTTCTCAATCTTTTAAGTTATGACTAGTATTTATTTTGTTCTTTGATTTCTTTTAGGCCTCTTGTTGACTAGTGCCAACAAGGCTCAATCTGCCTCGTCCGACTTCCTCAGTTTTACAGACTCCTCATTACGTCCTGGATCTGGCACTACGTTTTCCTCCCCTCCATCATTCAGCAGCTGCCTCGTCAAACCCAGTTCAGAGAGCACAGGTTCAGAAGGGACAACCACACTTTTTGGCTCTTTAATGTCTGCAACCACCGCCTCTGCAGGTGATGTGATTCAATACTTTAGTATAGATAGTATGGATGATTATAGAGCATTATCATTATTATTATAGCAAGATAGTGATATAGTTAAATATATGTTTGGTCTCTTGACTTATTTGACGGTATTGGGTTTTGTTATTGCTGTTGACAACTGCCTTTTGATCATTTTAGTGGGAGGGAAACTGTATGAAAATTCCCACAGTCACTCTGCGAGTGAGACGACAAGCCTCAGTGGGTCCACGGGCTTTAAACGCGCTCAGCCCTCCAGCTCTGGCCCCGCGGTGGGAGGAGCGGACGACGGAGTGAAGAAGAAAAAGAAAGGAAACTGGAGGAACCGCTTTGGGTCGTGCTTCACCCCAGATGTGAAGCCCCCAGAAGCAGCTCCCTCCCTGAGTCTGCCTACGTCTGTAGCCAACAGCTCCTCCTCTGTGTCCTCTGTGCTCTCGGGCCGCCCCGGCTTAGCATCCAGCGGAGGATTAGGAGTGGGGGCTGGAGGGGAGAAGGGGCTGGGGGTCATGGGTGTCGCTAGCATTCAGAAGTCTCCAGCGCTCCTCAGGAACAGCAGCGGCCCCACAACTGTGCCAGGTAAAGTGTAATACATACCACACTGCTGTGAACTAAGCACAAAGTGTATATAATATAGTTAATGTGGTTATACGTATATGTCCCTAAACATATGTGTGATAATGGAACATTTGATCAAATGCACATTAGTGGCAGTGGTGCAAGCCTCTCTTTGTCCAGCCCATTGACTAGTGATGAATGAAACATAAATGGATATAGACTGCTTCTCTGCAGAAAGGTATTACCATTGAGCGTCTCCGTCACAAATGGCAGGATTGGACACACCTTTTCACTGGCTGCTTGTGTGAGCGTAGCTCTGGTATTTGCCGCACACGTAGAAGTGGTCTGTATATCCTCTTTTTTTCCTCGTGTTCTGTTGCTTGGCAACTGTCTTTATGCTTCGGAGTTCCCTTGGAGCACCCACATCCTACAGCTCTTCTTTCTTCAGAATTACCCTTTTGTTTCCCCTGCCTCGCCTGTGTGCTCTTACCTGCCTCCTTAATCCTAACCTGTTGATGTTTTGGCTGCTCAACACTTTGTATCTCTGGCCCTAATTGCACATGCAGTTAGTTCTGTGGAGGACAATGAAAAGGGTCTCTCTCAGCAAAATCTATGAAAGGAAATACGTAAAAGCCTTTATGGCATTTAATCATCTGTCTGACAAAATTTTGGCAAAATAAAAAATCATAACATTCAAATAATTTATTCCGTAATTTAATTATCAGTGTCTGTTTAGTGGTTGAGTGTTTTTCTGTCTTGAGCATTTCATGAGCTCCACCTGTTGTTATTGTAGAATTTAGATCTTAATGTTTCTTCAGTGCCATTGTATCTGTCTGTCCTATACTGGGCATCTCGACCACATCTGGGGCTGCAGCAGTTCTGCACTGTGCTTGAACCTGGAGTGTGTGAGAATCATGCTTCTTGTTTCTATTGTAAATATTTAGCCCAAGGTTAATGCAGGGCAGTGATGGGGAGGATCTCAGCATCTCCTTCACAGCCTGATTCACTGAGTCCCCTGTGCTGATGGATAAGCATAGACGGTCCACTTGATAGATGTCTGTGTGTGTGTTTGTGTGTGTTTGTGTGTGTTTGTGTGTTTGTGAGAGAGAGAGAGGGTGGGTGTGGTGTTGAGGTTAGATTTTGGCCAGGTTAATGTTTGACTGTGGGGTGTCACTAATGGGTTGCCAGAGTCAGTGGAGTGAATGCTGTGTACAATGTAACAATATAATATTTATTTTGTTTTAAATAGGAATGTGCATTTAAAATCACACAAACCAAATATTTTTATATTTAAAATTATTGTGAAACTAATATTATTAAAATGCACATTTTCTGACGCCTTCCTTTGTGAAGCCTCGGAATTATATATAAATTATAAAATGATATGGTCATTTTTCCTCTAACCCTATTCCATACAGTTTATGACAAAGACACTTGAGATGTTGGGAAAACCAGTATAGTATTAATTATAATTTAAATCCCTTCATGTGTATTCATTTTCTTTCTTTTTTTTTTTTTAATTGGTTTGTGGTTTTCTTTACACTTGAACATATTTGTGTACATATCTTAATGGGTAAATAATTTTGAAATGATTTATTTAAAAATATATAAATAAAAATATTAGATAAGTGAATTAATCCACTTGATGTAAATTGTTCAGACTATATAAATGTACAAAATAATATAACTCTCTCTCTCTCACACACACACACGCACACTCACACACACTCACACACACTCACACACACACTCACACACTCTCAGCCTGCTGTGGGTGGTGTGCTCCGGACACACTGCTGTCTCGTTATAGTGGAGTGTGTTTTGAGTCCGAAGCGGCACATTTTTGGGAATACCAAATGTAGCCACATGTCCACAGTGTTTGTTGCCACATTCCCTTTTTAAACAGTGATTAAATGACTGTCTCCACATTTGGAAAACAAGCGCAGCGGTTCTGCTATTCAACATTGACCTGCTACTCACATGGAAATTTCCCTGTAAAAGTGAATTGAAGCTTTTTGTTAGTTGTTAGCTAGTTAGTTTTTAAAACACATGTTCTATTGGCTGTTGAGGTAATGCCAGCTTGAACTAATTACAGTAAATATTCTTGAATCATGTAGAAATATTGTGAGTGAAAAGAGACCAAACCTTTACTACACTCTTTGGCTTCATGGACTATTAATCACTACTTGTTGCTGATTTAAATGTTACATATCTAATATAGATGTGTACAGACTACTATTTAGTATGTAGGTCACTATTCTGATTTTTGTTATATGTAACAGCCAAAATTCTAAATTAAGATAACATTTATATTCTATTTTACAGTGGTCATATTTGCAGTATTTGCAAGTTTTGTGTGAATACTGAAAACAAAATGTAAAAAATTGTATTACGTATGCATAAAGTATAGACAAAACAAACTTGAGAGTTTTGTAGTGCATTAGCTGGCTCTGTGCACCGTGTTAAACTGTGCTAACTGTTGGTTCAGCTCTAATCCAGCTGTGGCTGGTATCAGTTTTTCTGGTGCATATTACAAAGCGTTATAAATAGTCTGGCGGCCCATGTAGCATTTGTATCTCTCTCTCTCCCCTCTGTCGCTCGCCCTCTCTCCTCGCTCGCCCCTCCCATCCTGGCACAAAGATCTCTTGTTTCCCCAGTGAATGTGTGCTGCCCTGAGCCATTCAGGCTTTTGTGGGACCGAGGGGCCCTGGCTCCCCCTCCTCTGCTGGGGTCAAAGGGGGGCAGGGGGGGCTTGTCCCTGGGTAGTGGGCAAGCACTGGGTTGTGCCGGGGAAAAGCAAGAGATAAGCGACCGGAAAATGCCTTAAAAAAATCTGCATTAATCTAAATGTTTAATGTTCCATTGGGCCATAGGAGCACAAAGAGACAATGTCCGAACAGTGTGCAACTGTTTCACCACTTTACCTCACCTGTGCTTACCTGAGAAAATATAGACAGGTATTTGTAACAATTCTGCAATCCTTTAATGTTGTGATAGACAAGACGGTGGTCAATATATTTTCTCTTCCCTTTCTGTTACGTTGGACATAGGCATAAGTGTTTTATGTATATCTTATCGTCTGCTTTCCCCCATGTAACGCAGCTCTACATTTGCAACATGTCGTTATAAGTTTTCCTGACAATGATATCGTGAGCTTCTCCTCAATTCAAACCAGTTGCTTTGTGATTCCCCTCTCATGTAATGCTCTGACTGTTTCAAGGACACACTTCTGAGAGGATAAAGAATAAAAACCCTGTCTAAAAATATATCCGAAGCGCTGATGTGGGCTGTGGCTCTCCACAGGTGTTTTCTCTGGTACTGAGGGGTCGTCGTCGGGGGCAGCCACTGTCGCCGGGGGTGGAGTCAGCTCAGAGTTGTCACAGCAACAGCAGCCCACGCCTTCATTGGCCCCTCCCTCTCCATTCAGTGCCACAGCCCCGCTCTGCAGCACGGCACCCACACACGTGAGTCCACAAACATATACGCAGTCTACATGCTACAAAAAACAGCCACTGCAAGTCAAAAAAGCCAACTCCCATTAAGCTGTGAGACGATGTCACTGGAACAGTACTAAACAGCTGAGAAACTATTGTACAGTGTTTAACTGTGCTCAGAAATGATAGTACCCACACTGGTGACTTTTAATATTTTAAATCACGTTATTTTTAAATGAAATTACTTTTTAGAAACCAGGTGAAATTGACAATGAGTGTACTGTGGGTATTCTCTGAATGTGAAAGTGACCTACACACAAAAGATAAAAGTACAGTGGAATATGTAAGCAGTGAAATAGATTTCTATGTATTTATTAGCATTCTAAATGTTCTAATAATAATAAGTAAATTAACTAATTCCAACTCTAGAATTCAGCCACACCGTATGCATCTCTGCATTATACAAACGGTGGGAACACAAATAAACTAGAGCCTTCTAATTAGACAATCTTCTGCACCAAATCTCCGAATACTTTTATTAATCCAGAGAATGTTAATTATGTGTGAAACGTGTGAGTCTTGACCTTGTGTGAAGTGTTTTCTTGTGTGTCTGATGCATACACCTGCACAGAGCCATGCGGCCAATTCAGAGCACCCCGCATTTCTCTTCAAGTATTTATAATTCTGCACCCTAATTTAATAAGCACCTTCAGGCTTGTGCTGTTTCTCCATGATGAGCACTTTTTAAAAATGGTAATTCATAAGGAGGAATATCTCACAAGTTATCTTTCCTACTAATCTCTAACTGGTGTATTTTTCTGGAAGTGTGTGAGTGTGTGTGTGTGTGTGTGTTTTATAATTGTGATGTTATTTACAGTGAAAAGCCAGAAGTATTAAACTAAAAATCATCATTACAATTAATACATTTGTAATAAATGTATAAAGTTATTGTGGTTTTGTTTTTTCTTAATTAAATTACACTTTTCATAAAATATGACACATATTTTTAAAGATATTTTTCTCTTTATTATACAAGACAAAATTATGCTTGAGGTTGTAGTTTCTTACATGAATGAAAATGAATTTTGCTTTGAGTACATTTAACAAACTGGGATATTTTTCTTTACTCATGCAAATCTAAAGCTCTGCATGACCCTCCAACTGCAGCCCATTCACTTCCCTCTCCCTGTTGTCTTGTGATGTAATGACGAGAGACAAGCGCCTCAGTGGGACGGATGGAGCGAAGGGAAGAGGGAAGGAGGAAAGGAGGGGGATGTGCCCCCCCCACAGTTAGTATACGTCGAACAGGAGAGGCCAAAGGAAGCATAGGATATCATGCCTATTTAGAGCATGTATAGGGCATTTGCATCTGTACTTGATTTACATTGCAGATTTACAAAAAAATGTTTTGCCTTAAATCTTTCTTGGATTCACATAATTTTTTGTACCAATTCATGAATGGTATTCATATAAAGGTGTTTGTTAGCTTGTTTTTTTCTTGTCTTATTTCCTCTAACTTACAGCAGCTTCCCCCCATTGTTTACTTAACAAGCACTGTTAAGTAAACAATGTACAGTAAAATGGCATGACTAAATCCAAACCATAGAACTAACAAGCTTTGAACAGTCACTAGTGTGTGTGTGTGTGTGTGTGTGTGTGTGTGTGTGTGTGTGTGTGTGTGTGTGTGCGTGCATTATTATTAGTAGAGGAAAAAACTCTTAGCATGTAGGTTTTGGTCATTAAAAAATTCTAAATTTAAAACTAATTTACTAAAATAAAATTAATACATTTCATAAAATCCATATTGATGATATGAGAAATCCAGGAAGGATATAGTTGGACTGGAACATCTTTAATGGGGGAAAATGTATGTTATGTTATTTTAAGTCTGCAATATTACTATGATTTAAAACCCTCGTAATGCTCCATCCTGGTCCTTCCCTCACACCTCACACCCCACCCTTCACTTCCTGGTCCTTATTTGGGAAATGCCTTAATTGGATTAAACGCTATGCATCAGAATCACTTTGTCAGCATGTCACCGTACTGTTGGAGTGCAGAGGCACTCGCAGCACCGTGTGATACCAGATAATCATCCTCCTGTAATGTACTTTTTATTTTGTAACATTGACATTTGTATATTGTTCTTCACTACTAAAGCGTCATGTTTATCAGCCATTTTTTTAAACTTTCAACTGGATAATTTATTAGGTAATCACTGTCATATTCAAGTGCAACATGTCCTCTTTATTGAACTATGTTACAAAGTTTGTCATAACTGTATTTTTCTCATTGGTGTAAAAATTAATCAATATAAGTTAGTATTCTCCCTCAGTTAATGTAAAATACAAGGATGAAGTTCTATACTATATATTTTGTTTATTGTGGAAAAGATCATTTGTTCTTATTTCAATCATTATTAATACTTAAGAGTATATCATCCACTAAGAAGATATAGTGAATGGATGCAAATTAATATATTAATTCACTATATATTTCAAATTATTATCATGTATTTTATTAATGAATGAATTCCCTTTAATGTAATTGTGAGGAAACTGGAACTCACTCATTTGTTTCTTTTGATACAAATAGTAGTGTAATTTTACTGTCTTTGGTTGTGTTAAATTTATTTGATGTATCCCCAGGTGAGTGGTCTTCCCGGGTCAGTGTTTAACCTGGCCCCCTCACACATGTTCGGCAACAGACTCAACCCAAACTCAGCCATGGCCGCGCTCATTGCCCAGTCTGAGGCCTCTCCTGCAGGTAAGTAACAAGCCTTGCTATTACTAATACTGCTCCTCGCACTTCTGTTTGTATAAGTTGAATTCAATTGCTTAAATAAAAATACTCAAAAATATTTTTTCTGCAGTTCATTTCAAATTAATGAACACTAAATATTCCAAATGTCTATCATAATTACATGAGCTGATGTTTAAAAAAACAGTGTGCTGATATGTTTTTGTCTATGGTTATATAGTTCTATAGCTTCTTGCCTTAGTGTTGTTATTGGCACAACTGGAGAGAGAGTTTGTGTGTGTCCAGTGCAGGAGGGCTGATGAGGGAGTAGGAGATGGCTTCAATAATGAGTAGCCACTTCCTGATACAAGACATCTGGTGCCGAGCGGGCGAGGAGCAGAGAGAGTGAGGAGGAGGTGGAGGAAGAGGTTTGGTAGTTCCTGCCGCCGGTCAGCAGTCACCAGAGCCGCTCTGACCCAGGGGTCAACTCACTAATCAGGCTGAATGACAGCAGGCCACGGCTCTGAGACACACAGGAGCATCCACATACAATGATGCTTTGTGTAAAACCAGTAATAGGGAACCAGTTACTCTAGCTATGGGGAAGTAAATATTTAAGTTGCACTCTTAAAATGTATATTGTTCTGTGCATACTGGTCTATTTAAAAGGGAAATTGTTCATGGTGATGGTAATTGAAAATGAAGAAGTGATTTAGCACGGTTTGACAGTGTCACATGAATTTCTTGGGAAGCGATCATGTGATGGTCTCAGCATGGACACTCTGAGCTGATGGACCCAGTGAGTGGCAGCACGTGTGAGCAGCCACATAAGCTGCCGTTTTGTCCCTGTGTTACCAGGGCATGTGTGCATGTAAGGTGTGTGTCTGTGCATGTGTCCATGCTTGTGTCCATGCATGTGCATTGTTGATTTTGGCACTTTCTCTGTCGTTGAAGTAGCTGGACAAGAGAAAGAGTTTAAGAGAAAAGGACATTAAAAAGACATGAGCGAGGGCTTGAGTGCTGACCCGGTGGGGCTAAAAGCTGGATTGACTGTCTTAAGTAGAGGGGAGTTTGTGGCAGTGTGTACATGTAAAGTGTGTGTGTTGCTGTGTGTGCATGTGTGATTCATTACTCTAACTGAAGAAAATGAAAAGAAGCGTCTGGCCAAAGGCCCAAAGGGAGGAGGGCGAGTGACTGTCACAGAGAGTGGAGTGAGAGAGGAGCTCAATGAAGCTTATGTGAATTTAGTTTAGGAAAAGCTGTTTGGACGTTGTGTAGAATTAGTGGTTCACACCAAACTATTTGTGTGTGTTTTGGGGGTTTTTTCAAGTTTTTTCTGTTATGCATAGTGCACTGTCGATCTTGTTTATATTCTAAATTGAAAAAAACAAAAACAAAACTTATTCAAATGCAGTAGAAATTTGGAAAAATATAAAAAATAATATATTGGTTTAATTTCAGTTTAGTCTATAACCATACAAGATACTGCTTTTTTTTCTTTTTACAACTTTCAAACAGTTGTATATTTTAAATTTAAGCATCTACATAAAAATATTATTCACTGCATTATTTGTAACAAAATGAATACAAGTAATTTACAACTATCTGAAATGTTGTCTATAGACATTTAATACATTATATGTATTTGGTCTCTGATTCTGTGATATACTGGCATTGTTTGTATAAGTACACAGCCCATTTTAATTAAGAGTATTTACTTTGTGCAAAAAAAATGCTTGTATTTTGTATATTCTAGAAGATTTTTCATTGATTTTGTGTGTGTTGTTGCAGATCAAGAGGTGGGAGACAACGGCAGCAGCGTCGGCGCTCAGGGCTTTTCCATAAGAGCTTCTCCAAAGACCACCCCGCGGTGCGTCCACACACTT
>JACN01025966.1:0-19651 GCA_000787155.1 Scartelaos histophorus | reverse complement strand
ATTTATTTTACTAAAGACATACTTTGACTGCTGTTGTAATATTTTTGCAGTTACATGTACTGGACTGACTGGGGTGAAGTGCCAAAGATCGAGCGTGCTGACTTGGATGGGATGGAGCGAGTTGTGATGGTCAACACATCGTTGGGCTGGCCAAATGGTCTTGCCCTTGATTATACAGATCGCAAAATTTACTGGGGAGATGCCAAGACGGATAAGATTGAGGTAATTCTTAGTTATTATTTGAATAAAACTCTGAATGTATATTGACATTCAAAGCCAATTTAAATGGGAATATTGGCTCTAGTATCTGATCTCTCTCAAAACACTTGTCAAACTTCACATTTGCTCTCGCAGTCTCACCTATTCTATTGAATTTTTGTTTTGCATTTTAAATATTTTGTTGCTTGGCATTTTTAGCAATGAATTGATGCCTTTTTTTAAGAAATTTCCAAACAGATTTCCAAACCAAAATATAACTTTTTGGTCCCACTAAGATCCACAGAAGAGGCCGAGAGCCCCCTTCTCCTCATGGTTTGAGTCCAGCTGTTTTTTGTGGAGCAATCTCACATCTGGTTCCGATTAGGGCGTCCTCTATAGCTGTGGTCTACACTGTTTAGAATAGACCAGAAACTGAAACCATTGCCACACTGCGGTCACCTCTGAAACCGACAGACCTTTGGTCTGAAAATAGAAACAGCATTTTTATTTATACTCCTAGTTCTATTGTATGTTTTTGTTAGTAGTGTCATGGGTGTGTTTTGAAATTAGTTCAGTTATTTTGGATTAATTTAGTGAATTACATACTTATCTCGGTCTATGCTTTCCTTGGTTGCTGGTTGCTGGTTGCTGATGTTAATATTCTGTTAGGGTTGTGGTCATGTGTTTTTGTTTTCCCAGAAATTTGAGCATATGATGTCAATAAGTAGAATTATTGGTTGGTTGCATTTATTATAAATCTAACCATTAGCACTAGCTTTATCAGAAGGTTATAGAATTGACATTAGTTTTACATTTTACTTTGCTTGACTTTAGTATTTGAAAATTTGGCAGTATTCTTTCAGTTCTACAATTCTTCTGAGAACACACTTTTTGTGATGTCAAAAAGCACATCATTAGGGAAGTAAGTAAGGAATGACTCATGATTTGGATGGGTGAGGCCATTTATATTTTAACCAAACAAAATGTTTTTGTGCTCCATATGAAGTATCTAGGAAAGATAAAACTGCTCCTCTTGCAAAGCCTTCTACACAGGCCACTTTGGCTTCTGCATCTTTGAATATCCAGTGTGCCTGCTCACTTCTCTTTCTCTACCAACAAAAGTTTTGGTGCATGTTTACATAGTTTTGCCTCCCTGACAATGACACACACACACACACTAAAATGTTATATGTGCAACCAAATATTTTTTTGTCACTTAGTTTGAAGCCACAGTATATAACTTTTTGGAACCAAAATATACTAAAAAAACATGTTTTTTCATTTTGGTTGTGTTTATTACATTGAAAAACATTCGGAACTACTGTGAGTGGACTTGCACTCCACAAACCTTACTGTTATTTGACCTGGAGGAGGGCTTTTTGCTGCTTGTTTCCACGTTTTCAGTCATCATGTGGAATGTTCTAAAGTCATGCAGGTGATGTGCCATCTCCAGAAAGTTATGCATTGTACCTTTATCTGCTGAGAACTATGTATCAATTCTTTCTGTCAAGAAGAATATACTCGACTTGACATGCCGAAATACATTCAGGTGTCATATATAAAACAACTCATTTTCAGTAATAATATAAAGGCGCCAGTCCAGTAAAAAGGACTAAAACCAAGTCTAAACCAGGACTAAAACCAGGTCAAGACCAGGTCTAAACCAGGACTTTAGAGCGAAGAGATCCCTGAGCCTGCAGGGCAGGGTGTCTGCAAAGCACGATCAGGCAACAGCTGTGCTTAGCCCTGTGGGGCGCGGATCTCTGCGCTGGTCCGTTTGCTTGTGGTAGAGGTCTGGGACGTTCGCCTTCTATATCCTGAAAGGTCTTTTCGTTGGCTTGGAAAAAAACATGCGCTTTTGAAGCATTGTGAGATTCACTAGAGGTGCTCTGTTCTTCTGCCATGTCTTCAATTCTCTATCAAACACGGAGAAGCGGAAAGGAATTGTCTAAAATGTGCACAAGATTAGACCACATGCTGCTTAAAATGTTTTTATTAGTGCCAAATAAAATATCTAGCACAAATTATTTGTGAAAGGCATACATTAATCATTTGTATATTTTATTTTATGCTCGTATTTACTGCAGTTTATCATCCCACCCGCCTGCCCCTGCATTGTGCAGTACTGCTCCTGCCCGTGCCTGCAATGAGCTATCAAAATGTGTCCCACACTGCACTGTTTTGTATCAAGTGGCTGGACGGCGTACCCCCGCATACCACGCCCACTACACCCCTGCTAAAATCCTGTTTTATAAAATAGTGCAAAACTAATGCCCATAACTGACTGCATTTCCTCCTTTTTTTTAGGTTATGAACATGGACGGAACAAACAGACGGGTGCTGGTGGAGGACAAACTTCCTCACATTTTTGGTTTCACTTTGCTCGGGGATTACATCTACTGGACTGACTGGCAGCGGCGCAGCATAGAGCGAGTGCACAAACGCACTGCGGAGCGGGAGTTCATCATTGACCAGCTTCCTGACCTGATGGGCCTCAAAGCTACATATGTGCACGAATCCTTTGGTGAGTAGTAGATAAGATTGAATGTTATTATCCGTATGTTTTAATTGCATAATTTCAGTCTTGTAGAACCTTTACAAAAATGGCTTATATATTTCTTCACATGCAGGGACAAACCCATGTGCTGAGAATAATGGAGACTGCAGTCACCTGTGCCTGTACAAGCCTCGGGGTGTGCAGTGCGGATGCCCCATCGGCCTTGAGCTCATATCTGACATGCAAACATGTATCGTCCCTGAGGCCTTCCTGCTCTTCTCTCGTCATACTGATATCCGCCGTGTTTCTCTGGAGACCAACAACAACAATGTTGCCATTCCACTCACTGGGGTCAAAGAGGCTTCAGCTCTTGACTTTGACGTCACAGACAATCGCATCTATTGGACTGATATCACATTAAAGGTAACCATAACTGAGGTGCTATGAATACATAAAAATAGTTTATTTTTGATGGTATGATTGTAAACCTTTTTGTACTTGTGACTGTAATCATCATTTTGCTGTCACAGACAATCAGTCGAGCATTCATGAATGGTAGCTCCCTGGAGCACGTGGTGGAGTTTGGACTGGACTACCCAGAGGGAATGGCTGTGGATTGGCTGGGTAAGAACCTGTACTGGGCTGATACCGGCACTAACCGCATTGAAGTGGCCAAGTTAGATGGACAACACCGCCAGGTCCTTGTCTGGAAGGACCTAGACAGCCCTAGAGCTCTAGCTTTGGACCCAGCAGAAGGGTGAGACCTCTTACATGACTATGATTTATTATTCTCATCTTTGGTAATGTGATTGTTTTATCAGAGGAATTCATAATATTAAATGAATCACTTTGGTCTAACCAGGTACATGTACTGGACGGAGTGGGGCGGAAAGCCAAAAATTGACAGAGCAGCCATGGATGGCACTGGTCGCATCATGCTGGTGGCTGATGTAGGTCGAGCCAATGGACTCACAATTGACTATGCTGAACGGCGCCTCTACTGGACAGACCTAGATACCGCATTAATTGAGTCATCCAACATGCTAGGTAAGTCCTGAGTTGGTTTTCATCTAAATCAGAATAATGAGAAACCATCATACTAATCTTGATTCAACCTTTTAATAAATTCTGCTTTTAATAGATATATTTTATTAGTGTTTGTTTATACTCAGTACTGCTTGAAGAATTCAGACTTTACAGTTAAAGCGTGTCCTCTGTTACATAGGTCAAGACCGGGAGGTGATAGCTGATGACCTCCCCCACCCCTTTGAGCTCACACAGTACCAAGACTACATTTACTGGACAGACTGGAGCCAGCGCATCATAGGACGTGCCAACAAGACCAGTGGGCAGAACCGAACCCTCATTCAAGGCCATTTGGACTACGTTATGGACATCCTCGTCTTCCACTCCTCACGCCAGGGGGGTTGGAACGCTTGTGCCTCCACCAATGGCCACTGTTCCCACCTCTGTCTTGCAGTCCCTGTCAGCAGCTACGTCTGTGGATGCCCTGCCCACTTCTCCCTCAACTCTGATAACAAAACTTGCAGTGGTAAGGTTCATTGTAAACATTTCAGTTGCTGCTTTTTCATTGTATGGGGCTTTACTAACAACTGTGCATATTTTGGGCATTTTAGGTTTGACTTTTCCTATCTTTGACAAGTATTAGTTTAGTTTAGTTGTTTGTCATTCATTTGTTGTGTAGCATTCTGTTTGTTCTGCTCAAATGTAAATATTTTTCAAATAATTACTTTTTCTTTCAGCCCCAACAACATTTTTGCTGTTTAGTCAAAAAACGGCAATTAACAGGATGGTAATGGATGAACAGCAGAGTCCAGACATCATTCTTCCAATTCACAGTCTGAGAAATGTGCGTGCCATTGACTATGACCCTCTGGACAAACACTTGTATTGGATTGACTCAAAGCAAAATGTTATCAGGCGTGCTCAAGAGGATGGAAACCAGGTGGGTTAAAATCCTCCAACCTTCTATACTTTTTTTTTGTTTGTCTGCTAACCTATCCTCTACTTTGGCTTTGCAGAGTATGACAGTGGTGTCCACATCAATTGGTGGACCTACTCAAGGACTACAGCTTTATGATCTCAGCATTGACATCTACAGTCGTTTTATTTATTGGACAAGTGAAGTCACCAATGTCATAAATGTCACTCGGACAGATGGGAGTAGAGTGGGAGTTGTCCTCCGGGGAGAACATGATAAACCAAGAGCCATTGTGGTCAACCCTGAGAGAGGGTAAGTGCTATAGTATCTCCTATAGTTACATAAGTAACAGACATGTTTGGGTTATTGATTGTGTCCTTTTGACCAAACATTGAATTTACCAAACATTGAATTTAGAACAGTATAACAATCTGTTGTTCCAAAAGTGAGAGCCATGAGATGAAGATATAATTATAAAATTATAACACTGTATTTATTCTTTTTGAGGCAGTGTATTTTTGAAATTGGGTTTAATAATGCAACAAACAATTAAAACAAATTCAGTTAACTAAATTTTAGATGTTTTACTAACTATTACAGATGCCAGTTTCATTTTGCAGAGTCCAGGTCATATGTGTGATTATTTTGGGGGTCAAGGCCTGAAAAGTTTGGGAACCACTGTTGCATACAAGTGTTGGAGGAAGTGCAGCCTCATTTCTAATCTTTCCAATTTGTTCATCTTGTTCATTCTCCTGCATTCTGAAGTTCAGCCTGCTGTAGCTGTGTGGTGCCAAGTTGCTTGTTTTTTGAACCATAATTGCAGCCTTTCCTTGGAGCTATGGTTCTTACAGTAATCTCTGGGTCATTGTGTGGTTGTGAAATGAAGTCTGCAGATGTTCTGGTACCTATCCAGAATGAGTGAGGAACAGACCAGAAACAAACTTCCAAAGCAGTTAATTTTCTTTAGAGCTTTATATTTAAGCGCAGGGGGACCTAATTTTCAAAACGATAAAGTACGCAATCAAGTCTAGACCCCCACTGTGGAGTGAAACAGATGCTGACATTACTTTTTTAATAGTTCTTTGTGTGTTTCTACCTAATTTCACTAAAATATACAGTTTTCAGTATAAATATTGATTAAATATAGTGTCAGATTTTTGTAAATAAATAAATAAGCTTTGTCAGTATCAATTAGGTTAACCGGTAAACCAAATCAATTGACATGACAAAAATCAAGCTTTTCCTCCATTTCTCTACTTCCTGCTTTGTAATTGACAGAGCTGTTGGTGTTGTCTTGTCTTCCAGATACATGTACTTTACTAATCTGCTGGAAAGATCTCCAAAAATCGAACGTGCAGCACTAGATGGGACAGAACGGGAGGTGTTGTTCTTCAGCGGATTGGGAAAACCAGTTGCTTTGGCCATAGACAATGAAGTGGGAAAGTTGTTCTGGGTGGACTCGGATCTGAGGCGCATTGAGAGCAGCGACCTGTCTGGTGAGCATATTTTAACACTGACAATGTAATCTCTCATTCAGGAGTGCTCCATGGTAGAAAAAGGTTTTCATCTGGAAAATCTTCTTAGAAAATCAAGATATTTCAGCTGTTTCAACTGAAGTCATTATCAATCTGGCCTGAGGCACTAGAATTTATTTTGCCCTAAGCAAAGGGGGGCTAGATTAGGGGATGAAGAGCAAATACACAAGTCTAGGACTTGTAACAGGGTAAACTCCAAGTCTAGGGCTGTACTAATATGGCTCTTCTCATTCTATGTTCTAGTTCCTCATAACTTTCAGAACTTCAGATTGATAATGGTTTCTGGTTGACAGTTTAACGCCATTTAAGCCCACATGTAAGATTAAAAAGACTAGACAAACATTAAAAGTGTAAATTTTTGGTGGCTGTCCCTTCAAAGGCTCTCTACGTGTTAACTGTCTGGAGTCTTTTGGAGGTGGGTGGGCGATGGGGACAGCACATTCCTGTTGTAGTAGGAATGTAAACCCATGTGTAGTAGTAGCCACTCTCTCAAGACATAAACATGACGCCTTCAGAGCAACAGAGGCATCATACTCTTTGATCTTTTCAGCTGGTTACATTTATTCTCAGCTGCTGCTCCTTACTGCCTTCTACTGACTGTTCATTGACATTTACTTTGAAAAAACATCTGACATATTGGTCCCTTGCCGCCTCCCTCATCCACTCTCCTGTTGCCCCCTTAGTTCCTCTCCCATTTTGTTGGCTTTACTCCTGAGGTTTTCTCCCCACAAACCTTTTGGTTTTGTCCCTGCCACTGTGATTTCAGGTGCCAACCGCATCGTGATTGCAGACTCAAACATATTGCAGCCTGTTGGACTAACAGTGTTTGGGAACCATTTGTACTGGATTGACAAGCAGCAGCAGATGATTGAACGCATAGACAAGACCACTCGAGAGGGGCGCACCAAGATACAGGCTCGCATTCCTTATCTGAGTGATATCCATGCTGTCCATGAGTTGGATATGAGAGAGTACAGTAAGTGTAACAAAATGTATAAACATTTTAATGGCATGGGTTTGCTAACTGCATATGGAACAGTATAATCATAACTATATACATGTTTCATATTTAATCACTCTTGGGATTATGTTCTGGTTTAACTATATTTCCTTTGCAGATAAACACCCCTGCACATTGGATAATGGTGGCTGCTCCCACATTTGTATCGTGAAGGGGGATGGGACCACTCGCTGCTCTTGTCCAATTCACCTGGTGCTGCTGCAGGATGAGCTCTCCTGTGGAGGTGAACACCACAAATCTGAGTTTGACCTGATTATCCTTTTTGCCTTAGTTACATGAGCGTTGTATTGTTCTGTCCACAGAGCCCCCCACCTGTTCACCAGAACAGTTCTCCTGCACTTCTGGAGAGGTAGACTGCATCCCTCAGGCTTGGCGCTGTGATGGTTTTGCTGAATGTGATGACAGCAGCGATGAGGACGACTGCCCGGTCTGTTCTGAGTCTGAGTTTCAGTGTGACAGCCGCCAATGCATCGATATGAGCATGCGCTGCAACGGAGAGGTCAACTGTCAAGACAGTTCAGATGAGAACAAGTGTGAAGGTAGAGGCCCTGATTTAGTTATTAATACTTTTTTATGCCAAAGTACAGCTTTTATAATGTATAAAACGGGTGTGTTGATAGTAAAAAAATATACTTGTCCACCTCTGTTTCAGTTCGCTGTCCCCCTGATCAGTTCAGCTGTTCAAATGGCCAGTGCATTGGAAAACACAAAAAGTGTGATCATAACATGGATTGTACTGACAATTCAGATGAACTTGGCTGCTGTAAGTTTTATTTTCCATGTTAATTGCCCACACATAGCTAAATATGGTATACAACATCAGTGCTGCAGATGTTAACCTTTCAATATTTTGGATGTTTTCAGACCCAACAGAGGAGCCACCTCCACCTCCAAACAACACTATCAGCTCAATTGTTGGTGTAGTCTTGGCGCTCTTTGTCGTTGGTGCTATTTACTTTGTGTGCCAGCGCGTCCTCTGTCCACAGATGAAGGATGACAGTGAAACGGTAACGAATGACTTTGTAGTACACGGGCCATCCTCTGTGCCACTTGGATACGTGCCACACCCCGGCTCTCTGTCCAGTTCTCTCCCAGGTGCGGCCTGTGATTTCTAGTTTAAGCTTATTCAGAAGCACATGCTCAGGATTTTAACCTACACTGTTACTGCCCTCAGGTATGTCTCGAGGGAAGTCTATGATTGGCTCCCTCAGCATTATGGGTGGGAGCAGTGGCCCACCGTACGACCGCGCACATGTGACCGGTGCCTCATCCAGCAGTTCCTCTAGCACAAAGGGCACCTACTTCCCCCCGGTGAGCTTTAATCTTTTCTGAAAGAATACAATTACTTTGAAGACAAGCACAAAATGTAATGAATGAATGAAAAAAATAAAAATGTTTTTCAGATCCTGAATCCTCCACCGTCCCCTGCAACCGTCCGCTCTCAGTACACTATGGAGTTTGGGTATTCCTCAAACAGTCCTTCAACGCACAGATCCTACAGGTATGGAAAATGAGAAATTGTACCACCAATTATATATGCCTTTGACATAGAATTTAAGAGAAGAATGAGGCTGAAAATGATGATGATAAAATGATAAACATTTTGAAGCTGTTACATGTTGTTTATCCGGTGCTGATGGGGAGAGCTGTGTGATGAATATCTAGTTAAATTCTTCTGTACAACTGAGTGCCTTTTATGGTTTCTTTTTCAGTTATCGACCATACACTTACCGACACTTTGCCCCACCCACCACCCCTTGCAGCACTGACGTGTGTGACAGTGACTACACACCAGGCCGCCGAGTGCCACTCAAATCTGGTGCGGCAGCAAAGGGCTACACCAGCGACCTCAACTACGACTCAGAGCCGTTCCCCCCTCCGCCCACGCCCCGCAGTCAGTATCTGTCTGCGGAGGAGAACTGTGAGAGCTGCCCGCCTTCGCCATACACAGAGCGCAGCTACTCTCATCACCTCTACCCCCCTCCGCCCTCACCCTGCACGGACTCCTCGTGAGCCTCTCCCCCTCCACACAGCTCCATCCCCTCACTGTAAATAGCAATTGTGCATATCTGAGGTTAAAAATGGGAAAGAGAGACTGATCAAGGAGGACAAGATAAGAAGAAAAGAAAACTGGGAGCTGCAGAACATTTGTACATTTAAAAAGAGAGAAGCATATTTATATATTTTCTATACAGTGTTTACTGATAATGCCATAGAGGTTTGTATCAAGAAATTTGTACATTTTTTAAGAAAAGGTTTTATTAAAATTATCACAAATATAAGTTGCCTTAAACTAGAAGAAAGAGGCTGAAGGACAAAAAGCACACAGCAGGACGTTTAACTTATCTAATGCCAAATAATGAAAACAGCAGCAACCATATGTGATGGGCGCCCCCCGAAGGCTCCTCCTCGCTGCTGCAGCTATGTGTGGTTACCATGGAAACTGGAGGAGCAGGTGGAACCATAATGTGGTACAGTCTTTGATTTAGATTTACCTCCTTTCATTTACCAAGCGGTTCATTCAAGTACCTTTGCTATGGACGTGAGTCATGCAGAGCCATCCCACTACAACACCATGTGGCACATATTGTGCCCAAAAGCCCTGTTTGAGAAAGCAGGTCATGGATAGTACTGTTTACATCCAAAAATGCCATTTGTCATAGAAAACCTGTGGATCACCAATACTACTTTCTACGGTTTAATCTTAAATACAGCTTGAGCTTAAACAAACTGTATATAATATTGAAAAAGATTGTCACATTGTTATAGTCTAGGCTCAAGCTTCTTATTGGCAGTTTCTCATTTGCATACAATTATTAGTAAAGCAGTGGTACGATAAAAATGACACAACTGGTACAGACAGACCAAAACTAACTTTACACTAATCTCTATGCACTTAATGATTTTTGGGACTATTTATGCCCCACAAAACACCTAAACAGAAGCTTATGTAAAACAAATGTAATTCTCTAAATGTGTAAAATGTCTTTGTTTTTGTCTATAGGCTTTTACACTACATGGTTTTGGACCAGGCAGATTTTTATTATACCTCCCCTCCAGTATATTCAAAGTCAAATGAACGTTTGTGTGAATGCTCGACTGCCACTGTTTGTTGTAAGGACAGAACTACCTAGACCTGTACAGTGAGGAGGAGGAGGAGGCAGTGTTTAGGAGAATAACGTAATCTTGTGCCTGACCAGTTTCACATTGTCATGTTTTGTCATTTTTATGTTGAGAAAAAACAGAGGAAACCAGTGCCCATTAAATGTTTCATACTATTTTTATACTACATACTGTGTAGATACATGTATTTATAAGCTATATAGAAAATCATTGTAAATCTATCCATTGAAATCTTGCAGTGCATCTTTTTAATATTGCCTCATTATATTTTTCTACAAAATATCACTCACTGTTCGACAATCTCCAAACAGTACATTGAGCAACATATTCAGGTTTTAGTATCTGTTCCAATTCTAATCAGTCAAATGTTTCGACTGGTGTGCCAAAATAACTTTGACCAGTGTGGAGGCCGGTAACAGTCTGGGACCAGAAGTGAACATGGCATCGACTCTGTTGCCTTGACGATATTACTGTATCTGCAATGTCCTTTTGTAAATCTGTGTCATGTCTTTCTGCTTTTCGTGACCACAAAAACTATATTTTTGAAGTTTTAACTTTATGCCTTGTCAAGTTGTCTATGGGATTCAGTTCCCAGTCAGTTCCACTTCTATATGTAACGGTGCCATCAAAGAGAAAACTACACCAGCATGAGTGACAATCTTTATGCGTAATTTCATAATCATGTTTTTGCATTGTATCTCACCCCATTTCAGATTTACCTGTTAATCTTCAACCCAAATAAGTCTTGGTTTGGTTTAAAAAAACTTAATAATCATAATACTTACCAACTTGATGTCAGGGCAGCTATAAGTCAAAAATAATTACTTAAATATTACTTATTAATCAAATGTTCTAACTCTATTTTAATGGCTTTGAAAGCTTTGAAGCTAATGGATGTTAAGAATTAAGAATATCCAAGGATTTTTCAAATGTCCGTGACCATACTTTAATCAGTATTGAACACAATGAACAAAAACAACATACAACACTATACTGTTTTAGTTAATGTCTCGAATGCATAAATGTATGTTTTCTCAATTATGGAAGAAATGTTTCAGTTAAAAAGGAGGATGATGCCAAATGTTCATGTCATGTTTATACCTGTGTTGAGCTACCTGTGGTACAGTCACTAACAGACACATCAAATGTACTTAAGCAATTTTCAGGATGAGGTTCTCATGTGATAACTGCACTTTACAGTACTTATATTCTGGTACCAAACACAGTTGTGGTGCAGCTGGAGAACTGTGCAAAGCTGGCTCTTGTTTTCTTGTTTGTCCTGATAAATGACGACTTTTTTTTAAAAACACCATTATACAAAATGTACAAAAGAAATTGTACTGTCAAATGTTGAAATCCTATCAAAGTTTTTTACAAAGCACTTTGACATATATTGGAGGTAAGTCATTTGTCTTCATTTATTTGGATACCAACATTTCTTTGCAAGGAAAAGAAATGACCAACATTTGGTTATTACTAAAATGTCTTTTTTTTTTTTTTTTTTTCGTCAGTTGTTTGCTTTGCTTGTAAACAGATTTACTTGTATAGCCCATCCAGCTGCCACCATAAGCTGTAACTCATTAATTGCTGTGTTTTCCTCCTTATTTTGTTAAATACAAGTGCTTGAACTTGACCATGTATGTGTGTTTTGTTGTTATTACTGTGTAATCCTTTAGATGGGCCAACATTTTTACCCCTTTCTTTACCACAATATAAATAGCTACTGCTTTAAGTTCTCAATGGTTCTGAATGTCCTCAAGTTACCATATGGTGTTGCAGTTTAAGAGGTATACAATACAACAAACAGTGACAGAAAACTTTAAAATAGTGTAACTAGAGTAACCAATTACAGAAAATAAGTAGCCCAAAGATATGGAGTTAGTGGGCAGACAGCTGTTGTCTATATAGTATTACAATTAACTTTTTTTCACTGTAATTTGACCAAATGATAAGATAATATGACTTTCAGGAGTCATTATTTGGCCCCGCCCTCCTTTCAATTTCATTTGCTCGTTTTGGACACGTGACCAGCGGAAGAGCTTCCGACGTCCGCATACAACAAGGTGAGGAAATAAACAACGTATTTGTATGTATTTATCTTAAAAAACAACTCCGTAATGTGTTATATGAGTCTCGTAGTGTTGACTTCTGTACTCTGTATCAACACGCTAAGATTTTAGGTCTTTCTAAATCGTGGGTTTCCGATTTGAAATCTGGTTCCTCGACATCGAAACTGAAAATGCGCAAATAAACATACTTGTGCTGATTGAAATGAAAATAGGCCAAATTAAAGATAATTTCTCATTGTATATCGTGATAATTTTATCTATCTAACAGCTGCTGGTAAATGTATGATCTTTTAGTGTTTTAGTCCCTTCTTTGACTACCTTCTTGTCTCATGTTAACACAGGCCAATTCCAGACATAGTTTTGTTTAATTGTGTTTTTCATTTGCTTTTAAGTTGCTTCTTTTCCGCCAGATTACCGATGACTTCTGAAGCAGATTTTGTCTCTTGTTTGAGGCCTAATGGGAATTTCCCGGTAGCTTTAACGTCGCTACGTGTTTCAGCACCAGAACAGGACTGCGTGACTTTTTAGGACACGTTCATTTGTAAATCACAACCTGAACGATTACAGATCTGTCATTCGTTTGCTGGTTTGCTTTGTAAACTAAAAAGTAAAATCTTAGTCTACGTATGGATTTGGTTTATTTAAAAATAGTATAAGTAGCCTGCCCTCTCACTGTTTAGCAGGTACTACAATCACAAGGGAGAATAGAGGCGCCTCGTCCTGTGGAGGACACATGTCTCCATATGGGCCTATGGAGAAAACATAAACTCTCCCATAGAATGACACAGGCCCCTCCATCTTACACTGTGACATAGCATTATTAATGCACTGTTTCCTTACAGAGTCTCTTGAGTCTTCAGGATGCAAAGTACCACCAACTACCTTTGGCTGATCTCTGATCTGCTTGGTCAGGGAGCAACAGCCAATGTTTACCGCGGTCGGCACAAAGTAAGTTAATAAGCTTTATTGCATCATTTGTTTCACTCATTTTAATGGATTTAATGGAGTTAAAAGTTTAATCCATGCTGTTTTTTTAATAGAAAACCGGGGACCTATATGCCGTGAAGGTATTCAACAACATCAGCTTTCTGAGGCCGTTAGACGTCCAGATGAGGGAGTTTGAAGTTTTGAAGAAATTAAACCACAAAAACATTGTGAAACTGTTTGCAGTGGAAGAGGAGGTTAGTAATAATTCCTCTAATTCCTCTTGTGAATAGCAAATAACCAAAGCAAACAACACAGCAGCCTTTGTTTAATACTTACCTGTTCAAAGAGGATAAATGGCTATTTTACAACGATGTTATGCTGTTATGCTAAATGTGTAATTTGGACAGTATGATCATAAATAAGTAAACAAATACAAACATACATATTCTTACTGTACATGTAGTTTTTCCTCATATAATAATATAATAATTTCTCTATGTCAACAGTCTAACACTCGTCATAAGGTGCTTGTTATGGAGTACTGCCCCTGTGGGAGTCTGTACACTGTTTTAGAGGAGGCTTCAAATGCCTATGGCCTTCCTGAAGATGAGTTTCTTATAGTCCTCCATGATGTGGGTGAGTAATAATCTCTGTAATATTTCTGTTTTGTTTTAAAACAAAGTTGAAACCGTGAACACAGACACATAAGTAAGTATAAGTAAATGGAGCTTGGCACAATTGTTGACATTTTTCTACTGGACCTTCAGTCGCTGGGATGAACCACTTGAGGGAATATGGCATTGTCCACCGTGATATTAAACCTGGGAACATTATGCGTGTGATTGGAGAGGATGGACGCTCTGTTTACAAGCTGACAGACTTCGGCGCTGCTAGAGAGTTGGAGGATGATGAGCAGTTTGTGTCACTTTATGGCACTGAGGAATATTTGGTAAGAAAATGTGCACCTTTAGTTCTCCAAATACTTTGTCTAACTTTTTATAAATCAAATGCATTCTTTTGCACCCTGCAGCACCCTGACATGTACGAGCGTGCTGTCTTGAGGAAAGATCACCAGAAAAAATACGGGGCCACAGTGGATCTTTGGAGTATCGGTGTTACTTTCTACCATGCAGCTACAGGCAGTCTCCCATTCCGACCTTTTGAAGGGCCCCGCAGAAATAAAGAAGTGATGTAAGTCTGTTAAAGGCAAAAGGAAAATAAATTTGTCGACTGGACAAAGGTTATTTGGTTGAATACGTTTTGCAGCTCATCCAAGCTGCTTCTTCAGTTCTGGTCAGAATGCTGGAAAACACAGTCTTATATCTGCTGCAGGGAGGAGCTAATAATAATAACATAGAAACTAACACTTACAGTTTCTGTTAATAGTAATTACATAGAAACTAACACTTACAGTTTCTGTTTAATAGTTCAGCCTGTTGTACTAGTCATAAGTATGGGGATGTAATTAGCATAATAATACAGGCCCTATTGTTTTTTTAGTTTGTTTTGAATTAGGTTTGAGCAGAGAGTTATAGATGGGAGAAAGATGGTGTCTGAGGCCTCCATTTCTGTTTAAGGAAGGATTCTCTTTCTTAACAAAAATAGCCTCTTTAACTCCTCCTCTCAAACCAATTATTTTCCCTGGCTAAGATCTGTATCTCACTGTCCTCAAACGAGTGTCCCGTAATAAACAGAAACTGTAACAAACTTGTGTTAGTTTCTATGCAATTACATTGTATTTAGCCCCTCCCTGCAGCAGATATAAGACTGTGTTTTTCCAGCATTTTGACCAGAACTAAAGAAACTTATTCAACCAAATAACTTTTGTCCAGTTGACAAATTTATTTTCCTTTTGCCACGGATTCTACTTGGACGACTGAGGGATTTTTCACATAAGTCTGTTAAACATTAAAACAAGTCCAGTTTTGTGTAGATTATTGCCATAAAATGTGTTGAAATATAATATGAAACTGAATATATGTGTATCAGGTATAAAATCATCACAGAGAAACCTCCCGGAACAATCTCTGGCCACCAGAAGTGTGAAAATGGCAAAATTGAATGGAGCACAGAGATGCCAGTGTCTTGCAGCTTATCTAAGTAAGTATTTTGAAAGTGTTAAAAAGATACTACAAAGATGCATATTGTGCAGAGCTTTAGATTATGAGAGAATTGATAGTTTAGCCTCTCGTGTTAGAATGTGGTCTTTGTATTTATTTACCAGGGGATTGCAGAGCCTTCTTACCCCTGTCCTCGCCAACATCTTGGAGGCGGATCAAGAGAAGTGCTGGGGATTTGACCAGTTTTTTGCAGAGACCAGCGACATCCTGCACCGTACTGTCGTTTATGTTTTCAGCCTACAGCAAGCTACTCTTCATCACATCTACATCCATGAATACAACACGTAAGAACTTAAAATCCACTCCGACTGCTTCTTTTTAATATCTGTAAGTGATGTTTTTCCTGTGTTTCCGATGAGCACCTGGCCTGAACTTTGACTGTCCCACTGAAGCCCTTCCTCTCTTTAATTCTATTTAATTTTGTATAAAACTTACAATTTTAAAGCATCCATTTTCTCTCTTTACTCTTTACAGCGCTGCACTGTTCCAGGACCTGCTATGCCGAAGGACCAGCATCACACTCCACAATCAGGAGCTCCTTTACGAGGGACGGCGCCTCATCCTCGACCCAAACCGCCAAGCCAAGACATTCCCCAAGACCTCCAGAGACAACCCCATAATGCTCGTCAGCCGCGAGTCTGTCACCACCGTCGGCCTCATTTTTGAAGATCGTCTGTATCAAGATTTCACTCTTATCGTGCGTTTTTAGACTAATAATTTGATACATATATATTTTTTACTTTACAGCCAGTCCACCAAAAGTTCAACCTCGCTACGATCTAGATTTAGATGCCAGCTATGCCAAGGTAATGATCATTAAACTGTCTTATTAACTTATTATTAAGGTGTATATTGAAAACAACATTTGTGTCGTCCACAGACATTTGCTGGAGACGTGGGCCACTTATGGAAAACCTCAGAGTCTCTCCTCGTGTATCAGGAACTTGTGCGAAAAGGCGTCCGCGGGTTAATGTGAGCGACGAATATTGCACAAAATATTTTTACGTTCGGTGATGTCTTTTGACTTAAATGTCACGTGATATTTTTAGAGAGCTGATGAAGGAAGACTACAGTGAAATCCAACACAAAAAGAATGAAGTCTTCCATTTGTGTGGCTACTGTACCCAGATACTTGAAAAAACTGAACAGCTGTGAGTCACTTTTCATTTTTAAAAATCAAATTACATCCTTTATGGTGATATGTGTTAACTCACTCGTTGTGTTGTATAGATTTGAGGTGTTCATGCAGGCCAACATGTTGTCAACAGAATATGATGAGATCTCGGACATGCACAAGAAAATCCTTAGGGCAAGTACTGATAAATGAAAGATTATGTTACTTGAAATAAAAATGCACAAAATTATCTTTGTTATTATGAAAAATTGCGTTAACTTTTTTGCAATAATGAACCAATAAGCATTTTAATATTCAGATTGCAAGTTCTTTGGAGCCCATTGAGCGAACGACACAAGATATCAAAAGTAAATTCCTTCCTGGAGGAGTCCTGACCGACACCTGGACACAACAAGTCGGAACTCACCCCGAGGACAGAAAGTAGGATTAAAACTGTATTATTTTACATCTACTTGGTTATGTAGTTTAATTAATTAACTACTTGTGTTTTCTATAGTGTGGAGAAAATCAAAGTGTTGCTGGATGCCATCACAGCCATTTACCAGCAGTTCAAGAAGGACAAGGCTGAACGCAGTGAGTCCTGCTTCACATGCATTGAGTGAAATATATTGTCTATTAGTCCATATGACCCTTTTATTTTTCATATCATCTCCAGGACTGCCATACAACGAGGAACAGATCCATAAATTTGACAAGTAAATATATTAATCTCTGAATGTATGTAAAAAAAAACAAAAAACTGACACTTTTTTTGTATTAACTGATATGTTGTTGAATAGGCAAAAGCTGGTCCTTCATGCCAGCAAAGCAAGATCCCTGTTCACAGAGGAATGTGCCATGAAATACCGCCTGTTTATCTCCAAGAGTGAGGAGTGGATGAGGTAAGCAATATTCTCCCTAAAGTTTGTAATGGAATTCCAACTAAAACAGTAAAATACTTAAAACATTTCAGTTGCTTAGATGTTGTGTTTGTCTTTACAGGAAAGTTCATCACGTGAGGAAACAGTTCCTCAGCTTGTCTGGTAATCTGATAAGCATTGAGAAAGAGGTGACCATGTTCATGGAGCGAGCCATCAAGGTAAGTTTAACCAACATGTGTTTGTTGTGTTGTTTCAGAAAACCCAGTTTCTAACTAAATGTCTTGGCTTTTTGCAGCTGCAAGAGCAGCTTCCTCAGAAAGTCCTTCCTCTGGTGTCCAGTGGGATGAAGCCTCAGGCCTACCTGAGTCAGAACACACTCGTGGAAATGACTCTGGGGTGGGTGTTATTCATGTTATTAAGATTATCTGAAGACAGTTTTTAAGATACGTGTATATTTTTTTTAAGGATGAAGAAACTAAAGGAAGAGATGGAAGGTGTGGTCAAAGAGTTGGCAGAAAACAACCACTTCTTAGAACGGTAAGATCTAAACACACTCTAATACGAAGGTTTTCTTCTTATTTGACCAAAAAGAAAGCAATCTGTTTTATATTTTAAGAGACATAATACACAAAACAGTATGTTATAAATGTGTGTAAAGTATGTAATAAAATGTATTCTTTTTTCTGTCAGTTTTGGCACTTTGACATTGGATGGAGGACTGAGGGGCTAAACAGAATAACACAGTTTGTACATATTTATTGTAAATATCGAGCCTGGTGATCCAGCCCCTGCAGAAGCATCTAGAGCCCACCACACTGTATAACATTACACTCGCTCAAGTTTGTGGACAATCAATTGTGATTGATATACAAATGATCCCAATATTGATTTTTATTTGTTCTGTTTTGATGAGGGGACATGTCATGTGTCATTTGTAACCATTGGAACTCATGGGTGTTTTATCAAGAATTCAGACTGTATAGAGTAAGAGGACTTTAGCTGACCACATGGGTCATTTTTATGGGGCCTATGAAAAAATCATATGAATTCAATAAGAAGACATATTTTAATTACTTTTTCTTTTCCTAGTGGAGCTTTACTGCTCATACTATTTTAATCAGGGTCTCGTTACCATAGAAAACTTGAAGTTTAGGGTTCAACTTCACAGGTCCCAGGATTGGGCTTTGTGGTAGAGTTTGCATGTTCTCTTAATTTGTTTTTCAAAGATGTCCCTTCAGTTATCTTGAGAGGTATTAGTTTTCAGCCTGTAGCCTACGCATTAACAAGTAAGACTTGTACTTGTTTCACTTGTAACTACATAAGCACTCCCACAGATATTACATTAAATTGTAATCTATAAGCTGCCAACAAAGCATTTACCCAGTAAATAAGATGCTGTGTTTCATTTCTTTTTTCTTTTGTAGTCTCAATCAAAATGTTACACAACTTTCTTCTGTATAACTGTAAATAAATGTCTTATAGACTTTAAATCTAATGTAATGTTTTAATTTTGACAGTATTGATGATAATAAATCAAGATTATCCTTACATGTTTAATAGTGACATCCACATAGCCTAAAAATGAGGCTTTGTTCAGTCTTTGATACTTGATTTTACATTAAACTGGTGATTTTTGAGGAATCTTGTATTTATTTATGTAGCTATTATAGCTTTTGTTTATTTTATTGCATTCAAATGGCAATAAATTATTTTCAAACCTGAATTTTGAACTGGCTCACCCAGACTTTCAGATGCCATAATGAACCATATACGGTCTGACGGTGTGTAATTGTAACAATGCTGAGTCACTGACCCCACACTCAGTCATTAAGTATTGAAATACTTTTTGGCTTTTTTCCTCTCCCTGGTCCTCTCCATCTCCCCTCGTGCGCAGCCTGTCTCCTTGGTGATGTGGTTGCTATGGTGACGTGGAGACAGAGCATCGTCAGCGTTTGAGCTTCATGGACCACGGTCTGTGAGGTGGAGGCTCTGCGTCCTTTTATGGACTAGACCCGTACAGTCAATGAGCAGACCTGTGGTGTGAAGGTCAACAGGTGAGCCGTGTGCAACCATGGATAATAAAGTGTTGATTTTTCTAATTTTGACATAACCTACTAAAATTGTAAGCAGACATGGCCTACCCCAGCTTTAATGGGACTGACAGGAAAGGTAGACCAGCAGTTTTTGCTTTGTGTCATGATGCATTATTATTATTATTATTATT
>JACN01020730.1:0-12551 GCA_000787155.1 Scartelaos histophorus | reverse complement strand
AACATTATCCATTCGTAAGTCCCTTGGTGAGCTACTCTGAAGGGGATGGAGAGATGCCCCCTGTACTACAGCCACTGCTCCTCCACTGTGGCACCTTGTGATCCCAGTGGTCTCCCATCCAAGTATTAACCAGGTCCAACCCTGTGTAGACTCTGAGATCTGATGGGTTTGGACATTCTACTGAGTTGTATCAAAGTGCCATTTCAGTGAATAAGCACAGAGTTTGAGAGTCAGACTGAAGCACTAACCACTCATTATAACATTATATACTGCCATTATAACCCCCTCCCCCTCCATCCCTCATACACTAATGGGGACTTTTCAGGGGGTGACATTTAAGTTGATTTATCAAAGCATGATAAAAAATCAAGTTTCAGATAACCTCAGTCAGAACTCTGCATTAGGTTTTAGCCTCCAAAAGATGATTTAGGAAATTTGGAAGAGAAAGGAGATGCTTTAGAGGTTACATAAGCTGCATGAAGTTTCCTGGAAACTGATTTATTTTGCTTTTCAGTAACTTTTTATGGGCTTTATGCACTTTCTAAGCAACTTTTATGGACTTTCTAAGTAATTTTTATGCAAGTTTCAGTTTGTGTTTGCAGAATAAAATGACAAATTATTCAATATATTTGGTTCAATATGTTATAGTATAGTATTTCAAGTGCAAGCAACCTCAAAATATGAATTAATTTGCATAAAAGTTGTAACCAAATATTTTGCCCAGATATGGAATCAAATGCAGGGTTCTGTAGGGTTCAAGAGAATCAGTTGAGTGTTCATCCACTGATAGATTGATGGTTCAAATCCTGCTCTTGGCATAAACATCATTGGTAGAGCAGTCTGATCCAGGTTGGCAATGCGATGCCAGCTCCCACATACAAATGCTGTTTTTGTGTCCTTGGGCAAGACAGCATATCTGCGAATGTATGTGGGAATGGATGAACAGTTTCGTGATGTAAAGCACTTTGAATGCCTCTTACGCGCCTTTTGACATATCGTAAGCTGCAGATAATAAAGAATAACAGCGCTAACCTTGAGTTGTCTTCCTTCAGGTCGGGCGTGGGCGTAACCGGCTCCAAGCAGACCATGTTTTACGCCGAAGTGTCCGATGATAACCGTGTGAGCGCCGGAGGAGGAGAGCCTAAAGAGGGAGAGCTCATCGAGGTGGTCAAAATCCCCCTACATGAAGCCATGACATTCGCCTACAATGAGCGTATACCCAAGACCATGGGCGTCATCTTTAGTTTTATGTGGTTCCACAATAACATGGCCCCCAGGTATAAGATCTCCACTAATGTCTAACAGTATTTATTCTGTCCATCTTTATACTGTTTTATGAATCAATGAATCAATAAAGAGCCAATCACTGGTCTAGCACATATATGTCCCTTTCACCACACTTTTTACTGTAAGGCTTTTTAATACAGTTTGCATCAGTAGACTACAGCAAATGTAATATTTTTTATATTTATTTTTATTTTAGTTATTATGGCTTAAAGTTAATAACTGAAACTCAGTCAATAGAGACCTGAAAGACACTGGTTACTAATTATTTGAAATCAACCATTCTGGGTTTCACTATATAAGGGAATTTAACAATATTTTTCTTTATAGTGCACTAGGGTTGTTAAAAGTATTGAAAAACTAGATATAAGTATTGATACTGTAAAAAATCAGGACAAATTTGAGCTTTTTAGTATGATTTTGAGCTTTATCAGAGCTAATATATGGATAAAGATAGTTCTATTAATTTATTTATGAAAATTACATTCTATTACTAATAATGGAGCAAGTTTCATCCTCATTGTGGTATCTGTAATCAGTATCGAGTATTGATTGAATTCCTTGGTATCGAAATCAAGTTTGAAGTTTCAGTAGCGTGGAAAGTGCATTGCCCATTTGTAAGATCATTATAATAAGGAAAAATAATATCGAAACGTATTTATGTGTTGAACAAAAGCTTTATATCTTTTATTTATTAATATTGCCTGGAGATTTAATTAATTTATTTCTATAGCCGTCTACTGATATACTAAATCATGAAAATCAATATTCAGAATTCAGAAATTTCAGAAAATATGTGTCAAAATTTAATTCAATTTGAACAACTGACTTTTTTTTTTTTTTTTCTAATTTGTTATAATTTATTGGTGTGCGCACTTATCTAAAAGCTACAAGTTGAAGTGTGGTGCAAGGGCCTGTTTCCTATCACACATCTTTGTTCCGTCTTTTATGTCATATGAATATTGCCATAGCTTGTTTTCATTTTATTTGCTTAACTGAATAAGCCATTTGTATTTATTTGTAACTTGAAGGAAATTGGACTGGTTAGCTGTTTTTCCCTTATCTGGGTTTGGGGCTAGCACAAAGAGTATCCTGGCTCTTGTTGCTAGATTTTAGGTTATACAAAGCAACTAGCTGAAGTGATTCTTTTTAAAATGTAAAACCAGCAATGCAAAAACCACAAAAAAAAATTTAATTTTTATCCCTACTGTCTAAAAGCTAAAAGTTGAAGTGTGGTGCAAGGGCCTGTTTCCTATCACACATCTTTGTTCCGTCTTTTATGTCATATGAATATTGCCATAGCTTGTTTTCATTTTATTTGCTTAACTGAATAAGCCATTTGTATTTATTTGTAACTTGAAGGAAATTGGACTGGTTAGCTGTTTTTCCCTTATCTGGGTTTGGGGCTAGCACAAAGAGTATCCTGGCTCTTGTTGCTAGATTTTAGGTTATACAAAGCAACTAGCTGAAGTGATTCTTTTTAAAATGTAAAACCAGCAATGCAAAAACCACAAAAAAAAGTTTAATTTTAAGTCCATACTGCACAAAACTCCCATAGTATTATCAACATCCTACGATTCAAGTACTCTCCCGCGACTGCGTATTTGAAACCATGATCTATCTACTTTATAATGGCCTTTATTTTGAGATTACTAACTAAACTAAGATTTTTCTCAGGTCCAAACACATAGTCCACGTTCAGGCTGCATTTCTGAATGTGATGTGAACCAGCTGTAGGCAATCCTGTGCTGTCATTGTACCTACTAAGGGCTTGTAGTTTCTATAATCATGACATAACACACATTAAGTTCCTTAGTGTAGATGGGGTTGGAAATATGCAACCGACAAACAAAAAAAAAAGCATCGAAATTCATTTTGGCTTCTATTTCTCAAAAGAACATTTAGTATTCACTCTAGAGTAGGAATCATTTTGTGGGCATTCTTGCAAAATTCAAGCAAAACATTTTGACCATAAGCCTGTATTTAGTTGAAGGTGCATCGCAGAGGTTTTCAGGTGGAGGGCCCGCAGCCTGTTTCCATGGAGATCGTAAACATTTCCACCTAGAATTTATTCATTATGGCCGTTTTTATTGCTCAAAAACACTATAGTTCCTTCTGTGAATAAGCCCGACTCTCCACAGATCTGAACTGTAATGTAGAGTCGTGCTAGTAATCTGTGATATCTCCATGGCGACGAGCAGGTGGCAAACTCTTCACTAGAAATGTTACGCGGTGCACTTTTATGTTAACAATCAATTTGACAATCAAAACCCCAAAAATACGTTGGACTCTTGCCCAAAGTTGAAAAAAAAAAAGAAAATTCATCAACTTAGAATTTCCATTTTCATTCATTCATTTATAGATTTTTTATTTGACTTAGGTTGTATGATGTACTTTTTATTTCGCACTTTGGCCTAAATCTGAAATGAACTCACATTAGCATCCCGCATTGCTAAAGCTAGTTGCAAACGCTGACGTATTTGTGTTAGCTAACGTTGCTCAAACTCAACTTATCCATTTATATAGCATAGTACTTTTAGATTTTAAATATGACACCAGCTACTGTTCGACATCAGCTGTGAATTATAGAAAACGCACAAAATTTATTCTTCTAAACTACGCCATTGCTAACTGTGTTTTTTTTGGGCCTTGGACGAAGCACATAATATGAAATAGTGCAATAATTATGCATGGAATAAACTACTATGCTCCCGCTTAAACCTATTATTAAAATCCTGTATAAAATAAATCTCAGAGCTAAGTTATTATGAAAACACTTGTAGCTTGTAAACTATAGTACCGATATTTTAAAATTGTGTAATCAAACCCATACATTGATATATGGTTTGGAAGTGGTGCTCTTATTACGGTATTAGGAATTAACTTGAAAATACTTGATTATATTTTGCTTTTTGTGCCACATTTTTTCTCTGAATGAAGGTATTTTTTTCCAATTATATGTTTAGGAGCTAACATAATAGGGTTGTCAAAAGTATCGAAAATCTGGTATTAATTGATACTTAAGACTAGTACAGAAACCAGGACTGGGGGATTACACGGATATAACACCACATGATATTATAAAAGAAAGTACTGCAATTTAATGTAAAAAATCGCATTCTATTGTCTAAATAGAGTATTTTGTTATCATTGTAGTATCAGAATCAGTATTAAGTATCAATTCTATTCCCTAGTATCAAAATCAAGTAAAAAATCAAGAAATTTTAGTATCATGGCAAATAGCTTTAGTTTAATTATTCAAAAAGCCAGTCTTTAACTTTATGCACCAGCTACAGAGAGACTCCACATTCTGATTTGCTGACGATGATTTTGATTCTACAATAGTTTTCAGTTGCGTAATTTTCCACTATTGAACTGCCAGTACGTATAATAACCTTAAATGACAGTTTGCTGCAGGTGTACGCGTGGCTCAGAGGAGTAACGCATTTCTCGCACTTGTAAAACAGGCTGGATCTGGGCCAGACGATCACAGATTGTCAAATGAAATCAACACCGGTGCCGTCATTCAGGTTAGGCCCGTTTTAACTTTTACTTATTGTTCGATGGCACTAGATGAATGAACGGGAGTAGGTTTGGTTTGTGTGCGTGCGGCGTGTCATTACAATCTGCTGTTATTGCGTTTTATACACACAAACAACATTTAGCGACAATGCCGTTTCCGCAGCCCTATCCGTACGATCAAAATCTGCGCCGTTGCCATAGCGATTAACAATTCAAGATAAGATATTTGAACTTTTGAATGGTAAAAGTACTCAAAACTGTGCCTATAAACTAAACAGGAAGCTGAAATACATGAGCAGCATCCGTAGACTGTATATGTAAATGGTATTGCTAACCCGCTAGCTGCCGTGTTCTAATTAGGAAGTGAGCATGGGGACGCGTCGGGCTCCATCGACTTTTTCCATTTGACTTGCAGTGAAAAATTGTCACTCTCCTCTCTCTGTAGCTGCTGTGGTGAGCCTCGTCATTTTGGTCTTACAATGTTCATACTAATCCTCTACACGTTTCACTGTTTTCGCCGTAAGTAAATTCCTATTCCTAATATGGACCCGGCTCTGAATTCGTTCCGATAACAGCCGACCTCAGTGAGCTCCATTTGACTGGAGTCGAACGCTACGGCTGACGTCGCACTCCCTTAAAGCGACAGTCCAGAATATCGGACATAGAACCTCATTTACGAGTGAGCCAGAGTGTTGTAGACATGTGGAGACACTTTTTAAACTTTTCCATCTAGTCCTTGTATTTGCAGAGGTCGCTAGTGCTAGGCTAGTCCAAAAAAACCAAAACATTTCCCTTGTGGGTCTGTTAAGTTTGCCTAAGTCTACTGCTAACAATGTGCTAGCCTAGTCTAACACCAGCGACCTCTGGCTAACTAGGAAATGAGGCCCTTTGCCCAAAATTCTGGACTATCCCTTTAATCCACTTCTTTTCTATGCCTATTTTAGCATTACTAGCTAGCAACACTATAAGTCATTGCTACAACCTTGTATGTACTTAAAACAGGTCTATTTAGATTAAAACAGGGATCATAAATTCTCTTTTGAACAGTGAAAAGTTCTCAAAATGCCACCAAAAAACAGGAAGCTAAGCCTGTGAATAGCGAAACCTAGCTAAACACATGCTACGTAATCAAAAAGACATTATTATTATTATTTTCTACATAAACCATTTAATTTTTTACACAATTTGAAACACAAGGTAACTTTTGAATGGTGAAAAGTCCTCAAAATGGCGCCTATGAACAGGAAGCTCAACCCATGTACAGTATAGCATCACTAGCTAGCCACATGAGTGCATTGCTATAGCTGAATATGTAATACAAATATTATATTTTCTATCTCATAGTTGAGCTTTTTGGACCACAATACATATCTTCGCTAAAATATATTGGTGAAACTACCGTCTTTTTGATATTGATTTGTAGTTTGGTTGTGCCACTATAAAAAGCCATACCCCCCTTATGTTAATACAGGAGAAATGTCCATGTTAAAGCCTATATCATTGTCCTTGCTGATCTGATGCTGAGCCCAGTTTGGACACTGCTACCTCCATCTCTCAGGCACATAAATACATCCAATTGTCCATTTTTCACATTTACAAATTTTGAAAATGAACCTTCGTGGCCATGCTGTAGAGGCTTCTTTTGTGCCCAGTTTATGACATATCTATTCAAGGTGTCGTTATGTGTAGAATTCTAAAAATTTACTATTTTAAATTGAATTGCGTACTTCGAGCTTTCAGCCAGAATCGGAATTGCTTTTATATCTCCAAGGTTGAAATTCTTTTCGTTATAGCGTGTAGCCAACCAGGGGAGGAATTAGAGTTAGCAAAATAAAGTTCAAATTAAATATCAGTATCAGTAAAAATATAATGTTTTTTTTTTTTTTAGTCAACTATTGAACTACCACATGATCAATTATACCACATGCAGAAAAAAAATAATAAAAAAATAAATAAAACTATGGAAAATTTATCTAAAAGGTGAATAAGTAAAAAATGTTTATCTTTTTTGGCTTTTAATCTATAGCAGTTCATCAAAATAGTCTAATAGGATTTCTACACATAATACCTGGAAAAAAAATACTGTAAAAGCATTAATATGTTTGTGATTTAATTTATTTGTGTCTTACGCTGATTTTATTTTTGATATTTTTGAAAATGTTTTGAAATCTTCGCGAAATTGTTTTAAAATTTGTGTAAACCGATTGTGGGCAGTGTTTTAGTATCGTCTATATTTATTTATTACATGACGACGTTCAACATTCATGACAAACTGACACATTTGCAGTAGTTCCATATGATAATTTGCATGTGCACTGTCTGTGTTGGATTAAACTACATTACGTTTCAATAAAAAGGGGTAAAACGCCCAAAATGAAAAATCGATTTTGTTTTTTATTCTTGTGTAATTGGATACTACTTTAGTTTACATAACTGCTGACAGATAAGCGATAACAGATGACCTAGATAACCGGTCAGTGGTATGCATGCTGGTGGTTATTCAGCTTTTTTATGAACAGTAACTAAGTGCATTGCTAAATAAAATGGTTGAGGGTTCTATACCTGATTTTTACAGTCTTAAAACAGATCTTGTTCATTTTAAACAGTTTTTCCTCACCTTTTTTATGCATTCCTAATATTCGCTACGAGTTTATAATTGCTTTTTACAACTTTTTTCATCATGCTAATAATAACTAGCATGCTAACTGCGCACTTCCTCATCATCAGTCAATAGAACTTAATAATTAGTTGCAGACAGTACACAGTGAACTTACTTTGACCTCAAGAGCTGCTTACACATTATATGCAATTATACACAAAGACCATATTTAAACAATACAAAGGAGTAATTACTACTATGCATTTTTTGGTTTCTTTTTACACCAGATGCCCTTCCTCTCTCCACAGTGGGTCACGACAGCAGCGTGTATCTGCAGTAGGTGGGCTTGAAGCTGCAAAATCTTGATTTCGAGGCGACTAGTAAAGCCTTAGACTAATGCTAACTCAAAAGAACTAATTCAAGCTGGATATTCCGATGACAAAGAGCTATGGGTGTTACCTGTTATGAAATATGTTCACTGTTTCTGTTGGCACGGGACTGGATACATGTATTTTTTTTGCTTGTTTTTCCTCTTCTACATGCACAAGATCTAGAGAACGGTCCCTGGGCGCTGCAAAGTCCCCACTTTTCCTGACAGATCCTCCCATGCAGCATTTATTTATTTATTTATTTGATAGGGACAATGCACATTAATGAAGATAAGTATAAAACAAATGTAAATATGCCAGATTTTAGCTACAAAGCTCATTTTCATCCGTAGTCCCTCGGCAGGCAAATACATAAAAATACAACATACAAAACAAGCAGCAAAAACAAAAGTCTAGTGGTCACATGACTGGTTGGTTTTCAGCCATAGTTTGAGTTGTGTTTTAAAGCTGATCAGTGTCGGGCTCCTGTATGTGCAGAGGAGACTGGTCCAGATGTTAGTGGCCTCACAGAGACACTGTTCTGTCCAAAAGTGGTGCTTCTGTGGGGGCCTCACAGTCTCCTCTGGTTTTGGGACCACTTGACGTCTTAGGTTTGTAAAAGACAGACATGGGGGGCGGGGCTAGTCCATGTAGCGCTTTGTAAATGAAGCATACATACTTAAAATTTATAAAATGTTCAAAACTTAAAAGATTGTACTTATTTAAAATATGACATACATTGAAGAATGGGTCAAATACAGGGGGCGGATTATTCTATGAGTGCGCTATATTTTCTGCCACCTGCTTATGCCTTATTTCATTGTTTAGTTTACATGTTCCACTGTAAGGTTTTCAGGCAGGCAAGCAGGCGATGCCACCGGACCAGATCTGCGGAGAGGCAAACCTGCTCACAGTCATGCATGTTTTTCACTTTTGAGCAGTAAAAACACATGCAGCATCACCGCAGAGACTCGCATGTATCAGAAAAGCTACATAATGCGCCTTGACCTGTATTCAATTGAATCTAATTACAAAGTGCTTCGTGCATCGGCGCTGCTTCGCCCTCCCACACCAACTTTGTGAATGGCTTCTTTTGTTTTGATTCTGCAGGATTATCCTCATTCCACTATTGTACCGTGCAAACACTCACCTTTACTTATTATCAGACCAGTTCTGCAAACCTGTGCATAAAAGATGACTCACTCACTACTTTTATTTATGCCCTTAAAATCACTATCATTAGCACTATATGAAGTCCAGCGCTCGGAGTTGAACGGACTTTGTTTTTGTCAGTGTTTCTTCCACTTTTGTTTGAAGGTCCTGCACAAAATGGAATCTCGAGAACTTTAAACCATGTTACAACGTCATTACCTCCTCGAAAACATACTTGTAGTTGTGTTTGAGTAATTTTATTTTATTTATTTATTTATTTATTTGATAGGGACAATGCACATTAATGGAAATAAGTATAAAACAAATGCAAATATGCCAGATTTTAGCTACAAAGCTCATTTGCATACGTAGTCCCTTTGCAATACAACACAAGCAGCAAAAACAAAAGTCCAGTGGTCACATGACTGGTTGGTAAAAGTAAAAGTTTATTAGTTTGGATCTTTAAAAGCTCAAAATCCTCCTTTCCATCTTATGTAGTGGTGGTTTTCAAGTTAACAGCTACTTTTTTGACGTTTGTTCAGTAGAAATTGGGAATTCTAGGTCTGAAATCCTCCAATATGTAGTTTAAAAACACAGTGGAGCACTTCCTGAGTTCTTTTTCTGTTTGAGAGTAAAGCTCAGCTTAATTATACAGGGTTTGTGTGTTTAAACATGTGTGAATGAAACAAAATACAACTCCGGGTATGTTTTTGGTGAGGAAACGACATTATAAGGATCAGAAAATAAAGGCGCGTTACATAAACATAACTGCGGTGTTGAAGATACCTGCCCCTCTGTTGGAAAAACAAAAGCTGAGACACACACACATAAGATAAGGCTCCAGATCAGGAAATGTTGCCACGCTTCAACAGTGAATCCTCAAAAAAGATAAGAGGCATGAATGTAAACTCTGCTAATCCCGATGACTATCTTCTTCTCGGGAACAGAGCTGGTTTTCACTGCGAGAGGAGGAGGAAGCCGATCTGGCCCAGTGAAAAGTGGAATCTATTGAATTTATCTGAGGCGTGTGTGAATGAGGAAACTAAGATGCTTTTCTTATAAGTGAGAGTTTTTTTCTATTTTGGGACATTGTGAATTTGAAGGCCATTTTCAAAGTGTTTTTCTTAGTTCTTCTATCTTTATAAGCAATATTTTGGAGGTTTATATAGAAGGATTTGTTGAAATTTATTGAATTCTTAGATAAACTTCTTGAAATTGTAGTGATTTTTTAAAATTCTTGCAATGTCTCACCTTCCATCATTAGATTTGGCTATTTTTCTTGCTATGTTTGGTCATTTTAAGAATAATTTTGACCTATTATGTCGCTGAGTAACAATATAACCAGACTATAGAAACCGTGAACCTTCAGGAGCACCTAACTGGAGGATTAGCCTACTCTGCTTTAAGTGGATGAAGGAAACTGGAGCCTGTGGAGGAAACCTGCCGAGGTAGAACATAAACTCCTTGAAGCTGCTTGGTCAGGAGCTCCTCGCTGCAGAATTAACCTATTGTGCATATTTTAGATCAATGGAGAAACCAGAGCCCCCTGAGGGTAACCTACCCACACACGGGGAGAACGTACAAACTTCACGGGCTCCAGACCTGGGAATCAAACCTAAAGGATCTTCTTGGTTATTATTTTAATTTTAAAGGCCCATATTATGCAATTTTCTATATTATAATGGTGTTTTCTTTCATTCACACATGTTTGACACACAAAATCCTGCATATTCAGTCTGAGTTTGGGCTCTTTTCCACCTTGTGACGTCATGTACGGGAAGTTTTAAAACTTCATCCGCATTTACTGGAATCATTTGGATGATTTCAGCCCCGGAATTGCCAATTTCTACTGAATTAAAGGTAAAAAAAAGCAGCTCTCAACTTGAAAACTACCACTTTATGACATCACAAGGTGGAGCAGAGCCTAAACTCAGAGCCTAAATATGCAGGATTTTGTGTGTCAAACATGTGTGAATGAAAGAAAACAACATTATAATATAGAAAATTGCATAATATGGGCCTTTTAAATTAAAATAATAACCAAGAAGATCCATTAGGTTTGATTTGAGCTGAGTTTTGGAGATGTAGAAAGACGAATAACGAAATATTACTCCATCTCCAGGTATGTTTTTGTGGAGGTAACAACATTATAACGTGGCTAGAAGATCATTTTGCATAATATAGGACTTTTAAACCGTATTTATGCTTGTTTTCCCTGCGTTCCATTTACATAAAAACTTCACGACATTAAAAACTCATCTTGCGTTATAGCTACAAAAGGTTTAATTTCCCTTCTCGTCTAATTAAAGAGTCAGTTTGTCAGTTATGTAAAAGTGTGTGCGCTGAAATGACAGAAAACCCCATGTTGTCTCTAAGTCGTGTTTCTTCAGCAGATGGAAGCTCTGAGCAGCCCACAGCTGTTCTGAGCTTATCTGGCCAAATGCTAAAATATGCTAATCAGTCTATTGTCTTCATCCATTAAAGTCATAATATCCTTCTTTCTTTTGTTTTTTTTCTTCCTCTTCAGTAAATCATCTGTCTCTCATCTGTCTCCTCCAGTATGGTAATGTGCAGATTAATTCAGCAAATGTGTTTTCCTTCCTGTTGCAATACAAACGGAGAACTTTTCAGACTTTTACTCCTACTTAGGTCACATTTTGTTTGACGTAACTTACTTGATCAAAAGTTTTGGTTGGTTTTTGGTTTGGTTTGTCTTTTTTGTGCCAATTCTAATACGATTTATCTGTTTTGCATGAAAAATACTACATTTTGAACGTCCTTTAGGGTGTTTTTACTCTTTACTCTTGCAAATACTTGAGCAGTAGTTTCCTCAATCACTTTTTTACTCTTACTTGAGTCATTTCTTAGACTAATTTGTACTTATACTTGATATTAGTAATGTTTCTATACTATTTTTACTGTTATTCTAGAGAAACATTGCTCTGCGTGGGCTTCATTTTCCTTTTATATGCAACATTTTGAAGAGTTTGTCCCATTTCAGAGATATTACATTTATAATATAAAACACCAGATGGATTCTTGTGATGTTTTAGCCATGTTATAATGTTGTTACCTCATCAAAAACATGCACGGAGTTGTGTTTTGTTTCATTCACACATGTCTGAGTAACCTGGGCCTGCATCTGTTCTGCCACTTTTTAAATTAACAACACATTTATACCTTTATTTCAACAGAGACTCGCCAAATTATCCGAATGATTCTGTTGAAAGTGTCTGGAAAAACAAACATTGGAGCACTTTTTGTTCTGTTTGGGTGAATAACTCAAATCAAATATGCAGGATTTGTGTGTTAAATGTGTGAATGAAACAAAACACAACTCCAGATTTGTTTGCAACAGGAAAAAACATTGTAACAAACCAGTAATTTTGGCCCTTTAAATCATTAATTACAACGGCAACACTCTGAAACCCACAGAAAGCTATTGATTATTGGAAACATAGAGAGGCATCCCAGTGAACGGCGCACTTCCTGCTCAGGTAACTGTGTAGCTGTGTGTCATTAGCACTATGCCCATAAATGCCTAATATTAGCGGCATAAATAAAACATGGATAATCTCGGGTTGCCTGGTGAGGGGTCCCGTTGCTTTCATGTTGTAACTGGACAC
>KN508867.1:1527-18674 GCA_000787155.1 Scartelaos histophorus | reverse complement strand
TATATATATAACCGTATTGATTTTTATAAATCTATATCAGTGAGATATTGATGAAACAAATTTTTGTTGCAGCCTCACGCGATAGAGCAGAGGTGATACATTTCTAGTTTTCTGCAATCATTGGAACAGAATGGTTTTTAAAGAGATGACTCATGAGGAAAACACCTCTAAAGACAGAACTAAAGCTTTTAACATTGAAATGCTCCAGGTCATCGCGGTAACAAAGAAAACTGTTGGCACTTACAAATATGAGTTCAAATATGTTTGCATTATGTTTGCCGCTAAACAAACTCGTGCTTAGAAACAAGCGTATGTGTGTCTTAAACATAAGCCTTGTACCATTGAGGTCTCTGTGTCATGGGACGCAGGGCTGCCCCAGGTCACATTGTATCTGTGAAGGCCATCGCTGATAGCATCACACTAAACTACAGCTGAAAGACTCTTTTCTCTTTACTTTGTATGACAGACCATTCATGTGATTTAAATATGGACTGAGAACAGAACCAGGCAAAGCACAGGTTATTAAAAGGATCCATCATTTTTGTTTAAAGACACGACACTGGCTTTTATGAGCTTTAAGTCATGTTATAATGCTATTACCTCAACAAAAACATACCCTGAGTTGTATTTTGTTTTATTCACACATGTTTGAGTAAACCTGCATTATTAATCTCGCTACATTTCCAAAGCTCAAAATGCTCTGTTCCACCTTGTGATGTTATGAAGCAGTAGTTTTCAAATTAACAGCTACTTTATACCTTTGTTCAGCTTCCTGTTTATAAAAGCTTCCCAGTGAGGAGTGTGTTAGCATTGCAATATGCGGATAACAGTTTGATAGGTTTGTTGGCTTGTTAACTATCTGATTGGTTCTCTATGCAGCTTTCCAATCTAACTTCACGCCTCACTGCATATTCTCAAAAGAGTCCGCACCCTAAATCATGACATCATGTCTTTGTGTGAAATCCTAGTGCTATTCAGTGCTCCAGCGTAGGGCTTAGCATGCATGCGTTCACTATACCAACACGTAGCTCTTTAAAGGCAGGCCTAGTCGCCAAACTCAGTGGATACAGTTAGAGATGTCAATATGGCTGCCGTGTTCAGAACACAAGAGCAGATCTATTCAGCCTTTCTTCTTCATTCATGTTAGATACTATCTCTAAGTCTGACGTGGCTCTTTATCAGGTGCAGCTGACAAACTTCAGATATAGCAACATATAAACATTGCTTCAGCCTTGTTTGGTTAAAAAAATGAGTAAATTATGAAAATTATTGAAAAATATTAACCAAAAACCAAAAAATCAACATCAAATTTAATTTGGCGAACTCAATGTCAAATTATAGAGTTATGGGCCAGAGTAATCAATTTTTAATAGCAAAGTCCTAATTCTGGTGACCACCTAGAGTTATTTAAAGGTTAACATAAATTGCACATCATCTACTGTACATATATGGCTCACTATTAAAAATAAATCACTTATCACCTTTTGAAGAAATAAAGAGAAGTGGCATTGTAATTGTGATGACTATAGGCCTGTCACAATAACACATTTTGAAGCACTATATATTGTTACAGAGGAATACAACAGTAAACAATATGACTAACATTTCTTTATGACACTGGCACATTAACAATAATGCAGAACATACATACATATAGTGCATAAATAAAAGGCCTGAGCTACAACAAATAAATGGCAGGATGAACTAATAATTAATCCTGGAAGTTATTTTTTCAACTTTCAACAGCTTTCCTTATGTAATCCATATTACATAAAAAATAGCAGAAACCTCCCCACTATTGCAAACGAAAGTATACACACTCAAATAGTGAGTGAGTCAATATAATATTTATCATGGGTCTAGTGTTGATGTCGTTAGCTCACTGGATTCATAAGATACAGCTCAGCTCTTAAGATGACAAGCAAAAGGTGTCACTCCTTTCACTCTCATGAAAACAACAGAATCGCCCAAACAAAGATCCTGCTCTAGTGTTATTCTTGCATGATCCTGGAAAGTTTGACTAACCTCCAGCAATTTGCTTCATTCAAGTATGCTGTTCATTCAAAACATTCTTTACATTCCGTCTGTGGGACACTGAATAAAGAACATAAAAACATACGTACACATACACAAAGATGTACAGGGCCTGTAGAGAGAAAAGTGTCTTATTTGTGCGTTTATTTAGAACAGTTAGGTAGCTGTAAAGATTTCACATTGTACAGCAGTAACTTGGTATAACATGAGCAGTAATGGGAAGAATACTTTTATAGATATATTAAGTTACAGACAGCTGAACAAAGAACATTAAAACATATTACATTACATTACAACGTATATATACATAGCTGGCATGTAGTTAAAAAGTGCTTTATATGTGCATTTATTTATAATAGTTGTGCAGCTGTAAAGATTTCAGCAGATGTAATGTCCAGGTAGTTCAATTCTGTCAATAGGACAAGTTTATTGATCAAAAAACTCCTTTGCTATGATGTAATATGAGCAGTGATGGGAAGAAGATTTTGAAAACGTATTTAGTTACAGAATAATGAATACATTTATTTACATGCATTTTGTAACATACATGGGCCAATCAGAGTTCTATGTTCTGAATATAGTTGAGTCACATTTAAATTATAGTGTAAAAACGCAACATAGGATTAAAAACAGCACGTTTGTTTCGCCGTTTTTATGCTTTTCTTATCAGTAGTTGGAGAAGTTAAAATCACACGTGATTATTTTTAAGGTAATGCGCTTTTTGCCATGAAATATCAGTTTAATTATGAATATATATTTGTTATATATATTTGTACTGCCTAAACGGAAATTCAAATTTTCAATGGACCCAGGAAGACTAGCTACTGCCTTCAACTAATAGGATCCACATAAATTAACAAATAAACACACTCACACACTAAAGACTCCACTAAATCATGTGACCAAGTTCTGCAATGTTTTCCTTTGATTTTTAGGAAAGTAAAAAGTATTAAGTATTCTGAATATCACCAAATAAAAGATTAACTATACCAGAATACAGTTACTTAAAATTAGAATTCACAATGACATATTCTCAGTACATGTATTCTGTTACTTCTTAATACTGAATATGAGAGCACAGTGAGCACTATTCTCTCTGTGCCTCCTTATAGCTGGAGGAGGCTTGCTGGCTTCTGTTGTGTCTTCTACTGTACCTGTTTTTACATACACCACATATTAACAGTCGCATGGAGCTGCCGAATGGTGCAGTGGACCCGGTGCCCTGGCCATGCAGTGTCCATGTTGGTATGGCAGCCTGAGGCCTGCTCCCATACATCCCTGCACCAGCGCGGTTGATCCTATTGTCCACTGCGTCACCACACGTCGCCCGCAAATAAAGGCCGTCTGGCTCCAAGCTTAAATATTGCAGCTAACTAAAAACCAACCATCAGAGCGGATTCATTCACATCTGCTCAGTGGGGCGACAAGGACTGGGCTTTAGGTGGGAACGAGGCCAGACAAAAGTTCACTGCTCACTACTGGGTGCCAAGAGGACGGGACAGAACTCAACTTTGCCGGAGCCGCAGCTGTGGCAAGTTCACCATTTATTTTAATTTATATATTATTGCATTATGTATATAGAGATGTGATCGTAAATATGATTTTTTTTTATTACTTTTAATGTAATATATCTACAAATACATCTAAAAGTCTAAACGCAAAATGCATACATGCAGCTTTTCCATACTGTATTTATTGCTTTAGATTTCTGTTAATAAAGCTTAATGTCTGCTATAAACAACAGTGCCCAAGCTGTTTGTTTCTGATGACAAACAGTTCATTTTACTCCGCATTCCACTCAAAACTCCTTTGTGGTTGAAATGTACAAATGCATCGCACAAAACAGAAATCAATGAAGTGTCAGAATAGTTTTAATTCCACATTCAGCATTTCTTGCTTCTGACGCTCTCTTTTCTCCTCCCCCTGTCCGTCCTACCTGACCACCCCACCCCATGATTCGGGTGCACCCTGTCTCCCACTCCACCCCACTCTCCACTCTTCAGTGCTACGGACCGATCATGGGTGACTGGAGCTTTCTGGGCAATATTTTAGAGGAAGTCAACGAGCACTCTACGGTGATCGGCCGGGTGTGGCTCACGGTTCTGTTCATTTTTCGTATCCTGATCCTGGGCACGGCTGCTGAGTTTGTTTGGGGTGATGAGCAGTCTGACTACGTGTGCAACACTCAGCAGCCTGGGTGTGAAAATGTGTGCTATGATGAGGCCTTCCCGATCTCGCACATTCGCCTTTGGGTGCTGCAGATCATCTTTGTGTCCACGCCGTCACTGGTGTATGTGGGCCACGCTGTGCACCACGTCCACATGGAAGAGAAACGCAAGGAACGCGAGGAGGCCGAACTGAGCCGCCAACAAGAGCTGAGCGAGGAACGCCTGCCACTGGCCCCAGACCAAGGCAGCGTCCGAACTACCAAGGAGACCAGCACCAAGGGGAGCAAGAAGTTCAGGCTGGAAGGCACTTTGCTCAGAACATATATTTGCCATATAATCTTCAAGACACTGTTTGAGGTGGGCTTTGTGGTTGGCCAGTACTTCCTGTACGGGTTTCGCATTTTGCCACTGTACAAATGTAGCCGCTGGCCTTGCCCCAACACCGTGGACTGTTTTGTATCCCGTCCTACAGAGAAGACAGTCTTCATCATCTTCATGCTGGCTGTGGCTTGTGTCTCTCTCTTCCTCAATTTTGTGGAGATCAGCCACTTGGGCTTGAAGAAGATCCGCTTTGTGTTTCGTAAGCCAGCCCCAGCTCCAGCACAGGGCGAGGGGTCAGCTCTGCCCTCACCTCAAGGTAAAGGACTGGCCCCATTGGCAGTGCCGTCATTACAGAGAGCAAAGGGCTACAGGCTGCTGGAGGAAGAGAAGGCCCCTCCAGTAACACATCTCTACCCTCTGGCCGAGGTGGGCATGGAGGCTGGCAGAGGCATCTCCTCTTTCCCAAGCCTGGAGGACAAGGCGGAGGAGGGGCTACCGATGGAGAGCATCTCAAAGGTTTATGATGAGACTCTACCGTCTTATGCCCAGACCACAGAGACGACTGGGGTGACTCTACATGAGGAGGAGGTGCAGTCTGCAGAGGCACAGAAAGGGAGAATGGAGGAATTAGCTGATGAGGATGTTGAAGTGCAAGCAGCAGCAAATGACATGGAGGCATCAGATACGATAGAGGACACTAGACCACTTAGCAGAATGAGTAAAGCCAGTAGCAGGGCCCGATCAGATGACCTTACTGTATGAATATGTAAGAGAACAGAAACTAGCTCCACATTGACAATGTTGAACACACACATCTAAAACTCTGCTCACATCAAAAACAGGTGTTAAACTGAGAGCTGTGAAAACATACATGCAATAGATATACTGAAAAACCTTTAGGAACCAAAAATATGTGATCTAGACTAAAAGTAGACTTAAGAGTAGTTTTTTATATATATTTAAAATACATTTTAGTACCTATAAAAATATGCATGGAAGGAGGGGAACTGTTTTTACTTGATGAAAATCTATGGTCATTTTTAGAACCATCTTTTTCTATTGAAGTTTTAATCGATCAAAAAGTGCATAGGAGTTTGTACATGAGGTTGGGGAAGATGGGGAGAGAAAGTAGTTTGTACTTTTGTGTGTCTGCAGTTCAGTTCATTTCACTGTAGTTGGGCTCCCATTAAACATCATGATGGAGTTGTTTGAGAACTGGGTAAAAGGACTCTCACAGAGATCAACAAAACTCATTTTTAGAAAGAATGCTCTTTATGAGAAAGGAAAACTGCTTTTTTTGGGTAGATAAGAGCAAATCTTTTGCACATTAAGTTAATTAGACTATGTGAGGCATTTAACACTCATCCAAGAATACAGTTTGTATACCTGGTGGCACTCGAAGTTAAGAAGTGATAAAAGAAATAAATGACCACATGTTGAATGTCTTTTAAATGTGATTGTGCATCTCAATAGTGGAGATGGCCTGTTGTTAAGATTTAAAGTTGACCTGTACACTGTGATATCAGTTGTGTGTTAAAGAGAGCTGGGGCTCATTTTGCCCTATCAGAGAATAGACTATAGTAGCGACCTCAGGCCAAATCCTCTCTTTTCGCGCTGTACAAACAGGCGTCCGGGCGATAAAGATCATGCAGCATCAGCACAAAGTATTGTTCAAACTGAGACAATAAAAGAAACCGCACTCATCAATGAAAACAAGCATCCTTGATCCGGCTGTAAAAAAAACACTTTAGACTTAAAACTTTTAGTTCACCACCGTGACCTTTGTTCTGGCATGTCACAGTGACAAAAGACTTGTGACTAACAGTGACTGTTTACGATAAAAACATGGGCAACTGCCACTGTACATAAAGCCCCCTCCCGTGTCTAATAGTGTACATATCGTCATGTGAACTTTGGGTAGATATTTAAATTGTAGTGTCAAAAACGATTTTCAAAATTAATGAGCACCCCAACAAACAAACAGCAGCAACAAAAACACACCACCACAATGGGAAAGATTTAAGAAAAGAAAAAATGACTTTGACATTTTTACTTAAATAGAATTGTATTTACATTGGTGTGTTTTGTTTATACAACTGCAGTCACTGTATGATATTCTTCTGTGCCCTATAAATGTAAATTTGAAAATACTGTAAAATTGTTTCAACAGATTGTATTGTTCTGGGACCTAAGTAAACCTTTGCCTATAATTCAAATCTAGAAGCTCATGTTTGAAGTAATCCTACAATGGGTTTTATACAGTGGACAAAGTCAATGCAGGCTTACAGTACATCGCAATGTGCCTCTGTGTGCACAATCACAGTGTTGGTTTTGGGGGCATGATCAAAAGGCTCTCAATAATTTCACAGAGATGGCAGCTTTTGTCGCCTTTGTGACCCCCAGCCACCAGTGCCTCCATATGCCAATACTGTGTAGTATTAAAGAGCACAACCATGGAGAACGTAACTGTTGGCCTAATAGTGCCAAAGCCAAAACAAAGTGTCCCAAGAGAAGGAGTAAGTGTATGTTCTTTGTATTTAGAGATTTGCTGCAGCAACTGTCTGTTTGAAGAACATGCCCTTAATTCTTGCAAAGAGAGAAACAAAAATGTTTTTACTACTAACTTGTATTCTATGCTGATATTCTATGTGTGGCAAAATGTGTTTTGGAATATGAACCAAATACAATAAAAAGTCACACAAGGACAAGTTCTTTTTCTTATTTCTGTAAAGTATGTACAAAAGTTCCAAAAGTCAGTTTGTGCATAACTGCTGGTTTGCAGATGGCATCACAACATTGCTCCCATAGTTACAGGGGGACTGTGGGCAATGTCGCCACATTCCCAACAATTCAAAACAAAATATTTTATCACTCGTCTGAATGTGAGTGTAGAGTCAAGTCACTAATGATGAAGTCCAACATTTGGGACTAAGAAAACTGGTTCGTGCCTCCAGTTTGTTATAGTATGACACCTTCACATTGTGGACCCTGGAAACCACCAACTATTTTTCTGAAATTGTTCTCATAGTCGCCACTAGAGGGCAGCATTTAACTGTTAGAACAATACCTATTACTTATCTTTTGTTACACAAAGTTAAACCTGACTTTTTAATCTTGAGAGGCCAGGAGAGTTTTATTGAGTGCTTTCCTTGTAGGGGTTCTGATTTGGTTCATTATTACACCTGTTCTGTTAAATGTTGGTTCGAGTTGAAGTTAATTCAACTTACTTTAGTGTTAATTTGGCCTCTGTGTGTTGTTTGTCAGGATCAACCCTACAAAGTGTTAATATAAAATGTTAATATAACTCTTGATTTTGAGGTTAAACAGAAACTTTGGTCCAGTGTTACTCAATTAACATTTCCAAAAATGTTAAATTAACTCTAAAACAGGTCTGACTCATATAAACCTTGAGAAAATGTTAAAGTCGATTATGTGAGAGTCAATTTTAACACTCCACTTTTTGCTGTGTAGGTTCTAATATATAATGTCATTTTCATTTTACTTGTTGGATCACCTGCAAAACAAATGAAAAGTATATATACATATGTTTAGTACTTCCCCCCTTTGCAGTGGTAAGTATGTGCCAAATGCATACTGATGGTTTCTAAATCAGTTGAGACCACTTTTTTCCACTTCCTGGAAACATCTTCTTCTGTGGGTGACAGTGATATGAAACTATATTTTACTTGCCACATTACAAAATAGATGGAAACAGGTTTCTTTTACTGCATTTGTCAAAACTGACTGACTGGTATCACTTTTTAATTATTTATACTTCAGTTACGCGTTGAAGGAAGTGCTGACATAGACCTTTGTGGAGGTAAGTGTGGTTTCTTGCTTTGCTACTTCTTTAGAAACCATCTGAAAGTGGTTCTCTCCTTAGATCAGCTCCCTCCCTACTATGTAAAAAAAAAGTAGTGAATATTTTAACTAATACCTGGTTGTTAAAATCTTTAACCTGGTTGTTTCCTATGCAATGGCAAGATAAACATTATACAGATTTTAACTCGCATTAGGACTGAAACAAAAGAGAGCTTGATGAGAAAGAGAGAGATGCTGGAGCCACTGTTTGTATTAAAAACATACTTAATCTGACCTCATATATTTAAACACAAACTAACTGTGCAAAATCTGTTATGCTTATTGACCTTTGATATAGTCTGTATCTGCTTATGAGATGTTTAAAGGCATTTTAATTTCATATACTCATATTTAACTTCATCATTAATTGCATAACTGCGTAATTGCTCAACTACTACCGATTAAGAAAAATCTGCTCTTTCCAGGTGCAATGGAAAATGCTTACAGGGTTTTTTACTTGATAACCATCTTGTCATGTTGGTGTTCCTGTATTGCAGCGAACACAGGTATAGCATGACACTACTTGAATGTAAATGCTATATTTTGCAATCATCACACTTTTGTTTCACACTTTTGTTTTAGAGGTGAACACAGTAAATGCTGTTATTGGAGAAGAGGTCAGCCTATCTTGTAAAAATGAGTCTCTTGATAGTCTCACCCTGCTGACATGGACCAAGAATAAAACCAAACTTTTAACATTTGCTCCACAAAGATCCATCCACTGGCAGCCTGAAGCGTACCACTTCCAGATAAATATGACATTATCTAAAGACCAACTGTACGCACTCATCATTAAGAAAGCACAATGGGATCATGCCGGGAACTACATATGTGAGACCACAACGGGGTCAGGAATCTGGGCAGTGAATTGGAAACTCAACATCACTGGTGCGTGAATTTATGTATCAGAAAAGAAAAGAAAATGTGAAATCTTGAAATCTCATCTATTATATATAAAACATATTTTATAGAATTATTATATGATGTGTCCAACAAGTACATTGGCAAAATCACAAGCTGACTGACATTTAAAAAAACTATTTACAAAGAAATGCATAGAAATACTACAGGATTCATCATGTAAAAAGGCAAATTATACATCCAAAACTCCAGCTTATTTAGTTCTTGGGTTCTTCTTTCTGCTGTAGTTCTTTTTAATGTCAATAAAATAAACATAAAAGAACATGTTCAAAACCATGCACCATGAGACATTAAAAACATTCACGGTTAATCTCTTAATTGATTAAATGACTGTGCTAGTCATAATTACTACATTGAGTTATTCAATATATAAAAGCTGACACCTTCGACACCTTCTAAAAATAATTGCATAAGTGATTTTTTCAGGTTTATCAGGAAACAAACTTAGGCAAAAAGTGACTTAGGCGATTATTTTAGGAAGGTGACGATATGCAAAAGTGGAGAGACCTTTTGTTATCTAAACAGTAGAGGGCTGAATAAGACATTTTTTCTGTCTAATGCTTCATTCTGTTATTTATTGCTTTAGCTCATGCCTTTAAGTTATACTGTCCATAAAAAGGGTTTTGCTGTTATTATTCTACTTTTGAGTTATTTTATCTGTGGCAAAAAAAATGATTTCAATATTTTATCGTTTTATTTCTCTGTAGTAATATACTGTGCTTCAAAATGTGTGGATTATTTTAGTTGCTGAAAAGTCTCATGAATACTTTTAGCTTTTTATACATATTTTAAAGTCACACTCCATTTTCTCAAGAGTTGTTTTTTTTCTCTAGATGAAAAAGAAGCTGGACAAAAATCTTCAATACTTATGTTCATAATTATTGTAATTTGTGTTGGGATGTTTGCTGTTGTTCTTTTAACCATTGTATTCTACAAAAAATGCAGACAGTAAGTGTTCTACTATATTCACTCTAAAATCAATAGAGTTAGAGGTTTGGCATGAATTTTATTGAGGCTTAAGTTTCTTTACTGTTCTTTGCAGCAACACCACACAGCGTGGTGCATCAGATATGGTAACCACTGTCTATCAGGCTGAGAAGGTAACGTGACTAAATCTTATCACATGTTCAATCACATGTTGAAGACAATTTATTAGAATAAATGTCTCTTATTATTTCAGCAGCAAGACATCTATGAAAACTGTCTGGAAAGTCAAGTCAGCCAAAGCCATCACATTTACTCTAACTAATAATGCAATAAAAACTGGATCAACTTTCTTACATTCTACAGTCTGTGGATTTCTACTAGAGTGTGTTATAACAATGGTGTAGTGTTGTCTCTGCCAATAACTTATTTCCTGGGACTGTGACAAGTTATCATACAGGTTAAGTAACAGGAAATAACTCTTCAGATACTGCTGCACGTTTCATGTATGGGAAATACACACAAATGAATAGGAAGCAAATATAGGAATGTATAAAATTATGAAACATTGAGTTACAAAGTCTGTATAAACACATTTGCACACAATTTCTATACAGAAAACTATAGCTTGGTCAAAGATTTTTTTTGTTTGTTTTTGTTTTGGTGTTTTAAAAAAACAATATTTCTTCGTACAAAAACATGTAAAATTCAAAATGTGTATACTCCGTGGAGTATATAGAAAAATATTATACTAGTATAGTATAATACTAGTGTTATGTATTATGCAGGTATGGTCACACTGAACAGTTTACAATCAGGGACCATTGACCGTCAGTTCCTCCCTCCTGTGGGCTCACCACCTGCAGAGGGGTTCATAGGGTCTGGGTCTGGTGCACAAAGTAATGGGCAGAGCTGCCCCCGAGACCCAGCTGGATTAAGCGGGAGAAAATGGATGGATGGACAGTCACACTAAACAAATCTACGACCAAAAATACTTTTGGTATTACAAAGTTAAATTAATGTAAAAACAGAAACAGTTACATAGTAATGAATGGAACTGCTTTAAAATGAATAGCAAACAATGTGAATTATGGTCAGTCAAATTTTTGAAGCACTGACATTAAAGCACCGTAAACAAACCAGATATACCACTGCTGCTGACAACTTGTGCCAATACTAAAATACGATTTTAAAAATTAAGTTGAACTGAAATTGGATTTAGAAATGAGTTGGTCATTGGTCCCAAATAAAACAAACTTAAAACTTAAATTAAACACACAAATATATAAATAACCCAGACCTACAAGAGTTATACAGCTTGTTCTACAGGCTGTGATGAGCAGGGGTCTGACCCTCCCGAATTTAAAGGTTGACCCTCTGGGTCTGGTGAGTCTGTAGCTGTCCTTCTATCTCTGGGTTCTTCTCTGTCTGTGTTGAAACAGGGAATGCTTTTTTTATCAGATCTAAAAAAAAAATGAAAACAAACCCATAATCAGTTAATGTACAAAAGAAACACTGTTGAAAATAATTCCCTATAAGTAATTTCTATACCTATAAATCCACAAAGCAGCAACAGCAACATTGATGAAAAGTAAAAGACCAAATAAGGTCCAGCCAGCAGTAGAGCTTCCTGAGAGGAGAAAAGGAGTCAAACAATGGTGTTTTACAAGTTATGTTACATATTACTCAAAAGAAGGTAGCTTTGTGTTCAAGCATGACTATCAAGATGTACACTAGACTGAACCCATTTTAATGGTCTAAAGACACAAAAGTAGTTGTCAGTTAAAATAAAGGGTTGTCATTGCCATCAGTTGTACAGTGATACATAGTAAAAGAATGCAGTTTGGCTTTTCCAGCTATGGCTATCATATGTCTACAAGGGACAGGAACAAGAGTACAATCGCCCACGTAGGGAGTGTCCTTCAATAGAAACGATGTAAGTGAAACTGCCCCATTCCTTTATTTTACAACAAGCCCTGACTTGTTCTAAAAGAAAGGTTAATAGATTGTTTCATGCCAACATTCACAATATTAGTGAATATGACTCACGGGTCCATCACCTACTTGCTTCTATGGATATGTCATTGCTCTGCCTTGGAAGTTACACAATGCACCTTTAACTAAGTTCTAATTTCTAATAAAATTGTCTGCCAAATCGCCATTTATTTGTATATGACAAATGAATTGTCTAACCCTAACCTTTCATATTTAAAAATATAGAAAATACATACAATACTTGCTACACAAAACATAGGAAAAATAACAACGATTTGCACTTAAAATAAGAAATTTATTTCCAAAATAATTTCCAAAATTTCATTCCAAGTCAAATATACTGAAATCAAATTAAATTTTCTTAATTTTGAGTAATTTGAACTTACTTAGATATACCTTAATTATCTAGCTATTACATAGTTAAAATGTGTTATTGTGACAATAATACTAATAGGTCAGATTTACCTTTAGGAGATAGATGCAGGTAGAGGTGTCCTACATTCGTCCCATAGGTGTTGGCTGCTCTGCACTCTAACAGACCGTTCAGTTGTGGAGACGGATTAAGAATCTGCAGCACTGCACCACTGACTTTCACTGCTGAATCTGACATCGGCAATCCACTTCTAAAAAAACATGTAATTGTGGTCAATAGCAGAAAGTTTCCAGTCAGTCTTGCCTCTGCGTTTTATATTGAAGTTGTTTTTAGGCCTGTCACAATAGCACATTTTGAAGTGCTACTTTATATATTGCTGAAGTAAATGTCCTCATTGCTTTGTGGCTACCTGGCTCACACACGCAGCAGTTTTTGAAACTCACCTCAGTTTTTAACGTCATATCATGGGTTTTTAACCAACTAAGAAGTGCAGCATGAGCAGTGCAAAGGACACAAGTGGGATTTTGTGAAATGAACGCTTTTTTTTTCTGTATCCATGGAGACCATGCAAGAGGCTAGCTAAGGACCTAGCTAAGGACCTAGCTAAGGACCTAGCTAAGGACCTAGCTAAGGACCTAGCTAAGGACCTAGCTAAGGACCTAGCTGTGGACATTGGAGTTGCTACCTGTTTTTTACACCATATGTGGTAGCAAATGTGGCAGAAGATATTCTAGTGGAAAACTTTGAGAGAATGGCCCATTTCATCACCAACCGAAACACCAGAGTATGTAAGACTGAGGCCTATGGGCTGATATTTGTGCCCGCTCGACTTGAATTTGAATATCATTTTGAATTCAATTTCAAATGATCATATTTACATTCAGATTTGCATTGCAAGCATTCAGATAAGGAAATTCAGTTTCAAATATTGTGATACAAACTCAGTGTTAGATATTCAAATTCAAGTCGAACGAGCACAAATATCCGCCCATAGAGGCCTTTCCTGTTGTATTCACCTGGCTGGACACTGCTGTGACGCAGCAGGACACAGAGGAGGCACTTTTGACTCTAACTCTCCTGACGCAGATCTGCTGACCTGACCTGATCAGAACTCCTGTTAAACTGCACTGAGACCTTTGACTGAGAGTGTAAATGTTGCAGCAACAGCAACTGCAGCAAAACTTCTGCTGCAGCAAAATCAATAGAGCATCTCTCTTTCAAAATATAGAGGATAAACAATGATACTGAAACCAAGCCCTAAAGAGAAATTATCCTCTAAAAAGTACTAAAATATCATCTGCAACAGATAGCAGAATACAATACTAATGAAGTTAGTATGTATTTAGAATAATTCATAGAAGTTTGTAATTCAACCCTCTATGGCTCAAATCTCACCGTATGAACAGAAAAATAAGAAAAATGCACTCACAATAAATATTGACCCCTCGGTCATATTTTGAACTCTAAATCTATATAGTATTTATCATGACAGGCATAGTTGTTGTCATTTTATCATATCTAGTAGGTTATGTTTTGTATTTTGAGCACTGGGCAAAACTGCACGTTCTTTTATAATAAATAAAAGCTTCTGGGAAGTTGGGAAATGGACAAGCATCCAAAGCTAGGGTTAATGACCCAGATGTCTAAAAATTGTTACAAAACATATTTATTACTTTAAAAGGACACATTATGTTTTTTGTTTCTCGGAAACCTCATGCTCAAAATGGATCCACTGATATTCTGTCTGAGGCTCCTGACAGTGGCACTTCTCCATTTAGTGGCAGATTTTCACTTACTTATTTTAGATAAGATAAGAGGTGGATGAAAACAGAGCAAACACACAAATCACACATACAAAACAATACTGGATTACTCAAACATCCATGAACTAGCTGAAATTTTATGACAAAAGCAAATAATGAAAGAACAGTTATGTTCTAACATGGAGTTAATACTGACTTAGATTTATAACTCCAGTTCAGCTCAACCATATCTCCAATTATCCAGGTTCCTTAGTAACACAAGCCTCTCCCCACAACACCATCTGTCTCTTCTCTCTCAGCCCCGCCTCCCACCCAGTGTCATCCACAGAACGTCCTACCTGAGACAGAATCCCTCTCCAGAGTCTCCACCGAGCCACTATTTTTATCGTATACTATTGTTGTGACATGGGCCTTGCCAGTGAAATCCCTTTTAAATATAAATATTTATACCTTCTCCATGTGAAGTCTGCCTTGGGGTTGGCTTCAGACACACATTCAAATGAAGTTGGGGATATTTCACGTATCCTGACTTCACTTGGTGGGACTAAAGGAAAAAGTTAAAAATTACATTCCAGAAGGGGAATTCCAAATCCACTGTTCAGTGACTAACACAACATGCATGAATGAATAGACCAGGTTCAAAGTACTGTATGTAGTGCTAAGGGTGTGGTGAGCTTAAATGTGAACAAAAGAATATACTATCAAGTGATTACTCTATACACATGTGATGAATGATAATAATTATATTCCAACACTTCCAACACATATCAAAAACAGGCTAAAAATATCTCAGTCAGGTCAGACAACTTATATTCAAAATGGCGCTTACAAGTAAATGTATTTAAAAAATGGAAATATATTTATATACCTAAATATGTGCAAGGTTTGAATTTAAACATGTTCACGGTATATTTAATAACAGCTGCTGATTTTCCATTAGCAAAGGTTAAATGTGCTATGACAGTTTTTTGAGTAATCCTCATCCTGTCACAAGACTCACTATTAAAGAATGCCTTACTCTGTGCCCTCTATTTTCAGCTACTTATTATAGAGCACAGACAGAATTAAAAGTCATTTAATATAAAACTCACAGTGGATCTGAATATTGAGAGGTAGCGTGGTCCCATCTGGCAATGCTGGACTCCTGATTACACATTGTACAGAATGATTGTGGAGGTTTCTTGTGGGTTTTCCATGCAATGTGCTGACTGTGTTGGTTGTGCCATCTGCGTTATGTGTAGAGTTGTTTGTTACTCTGAACTCGTGAGGCCGTTTTCCTAAATCCCAGTCCACATCCGCTGGAGGCAAGGAATATGCAGCTTCGCAAGTTGCAAAAACTACCTCCTCATTCCCCACAAGGAGGAAATTTTCTTTGACTGTGGTTTTTGGAGGCACTGCAAAATTAAAATAAGCAAATAATTAATAAGAACTAAATATGTAACCATACAAAACATGGAGCTGTTTTAATACCTAGTACATTCAGCTGAATCTCCGTGTGGAAGTTACCGCTGGGAAACAAAGTGTATATGCATGTGTAGATCCCCTCATCAGACAATGTCACGTTGGACAACTGTAGTGATCCATTTCTTAGAGAAATATTTCCTACAAAATGGAATCTCTCATCATTCCCATTGTAGAAAAATGGACTTTTTGATGGCAAAATGGTGTAGAAATTGCTGTTGTCTTTAATCAGTCTAGTTCTCCTCTGCCAGGTGATCTGCTTCAGGTTCTCTGCGGTGTCAGTGAGGAAACAGGGCAGCACTGCAGTGTTACCCTGGACAACAGAGACGTTCCCCCCAATCACCTTCACAGCTGTAAGGAAAACACTATGAATGGGTTATAACAACACACCAGCCCTGCCCTTCTAAGTTGTAAATTAAATAGGTCTAAAACCAGGCCTATCTAGGTTTTACTATGAAGACGTCACATACACAAAGACTCGATGAGCGCACAGAAAATCACGCGACAAAAGCATCAGGAGCAAACGAGGCTATTATACGGTCAGAAACATTGATCACATAATAGTATAAACACACGACCAGAATCAGGGGAGCCAGCTCTTGTAAAATAGTCTGAACTGACTATTATGTAGCCTAACAAAACGTGGAGAGAGAACCCGGAGTTAGCCGCGTCAGCCTTTGTCTCCACGGGCGGAGACCAGAGACTCTGTTATTCCGCCTAGCTACATGCTACATGCTACATGCTACACGGGGAATGGCTCCTGCTCAATGAAAAGCTTAGTCTTACCTTGTATTACGGCGTTTTGTAGAACGAGGATTATCACCAGTGATCGGCACATGTCCTTTAAGTCCCCGACACTGTGGCAGCTCCATCTGTATCCCTGCCCACACACGAGTCGGTCCCAGTGTCTCCCTCTTCAGGTTTGGAAGCCGCGGTTTATCTGCCTCTAGTGAACGGACATAATAATAATAATACTGGCTGCTTTTTAATCCCTTTAGTTTTGTGTTACTTGGTGCTTTTTGGCCGGTTATAACCCTCTTTTATGTAGCCTCTTCATGCGTCCTTGGCACTTGGGACAGTTGTTTAGATCAGGAGGACTCAAGAATCTTTCTGTTTCCATAAACATGTGTTGAAGCTGTGTGTGAAACTAGAAGATAGAAGCATCTGGCCCCTCAGAACAGAACCTGGCCCGGTCTGTTTACAGTATAAAAGACGTGGTGCCCCCAGTCTGGTTGGAGTCTATGTGGGATACGCACTTTTACACGGTGTTTGGACACACGCCTGTGTGCTCCAGGCGTGTGTCCAAACACCGTGTAGCTCTGTGCT
>JACN01025959.1:0-15329 GCA_000787155.1 Scartelaos histophorus | reverse complement strand
GTAGTAGTAGTAGTAGTAGTAGTTCATGTGGTTGAAGTGGAGGGAAAGGCAGTAGTGAAGTTTGTAGTTGAAGGACTTTTTGAGTGCAAATCCAATCCTTTGACTTGATTTCATTTCATGTTCTTTCTTTCTGCGCGCAGAAAGTACACTCTCTTTTCTTGACTTGTGTAGCACAAGTGTGACAGCTATAATTTGCATTGCTGTCTTCTTTGTCAAAAGCCCCAGATCTCCACGCTTGGCGGCAGATCAAACAGCCCACTGTCTATACTTTTGAAACCAGAACATCGCTTATTCCACTGGGGAGCATGACGACAGCACGAGAAATAGAAAAGCGAATATCCACGGTATTTCCCTTGGGCTTTTCAAATTACAGATTTTGAGAGGGAGCAGAGACGAGAGGAGGAGAGTGGCAGAGCTGTCCTTAACCACAGTTTCCATGGCTTCAGCCCCGAGGAGGAGGTTAAAGTTCGCAGCGTCTTTCCTAGTTTGGTCAAAGAGGAGAATGCGCCCCTAAGGCTTTCTCTGTGCGATCTCTGTGCGACTTCACCCGGTGCGTCTCAGCCCAGCCGTGCAGAACAAGCTAACTTTGCTAACTTATAACATGTTACACTTTAGCCACGTTTCTGTAGCTTTTCTGTAGGGAAGCCTGTGGGGAAAGAACTACAAAGGTGCTTGGGATTGTAGTTCTGCATACAAATGTCAGCTCAAGCCTGTCAAAACTGTATATTTATTAACTGTGATCTATTTTTTTGCAAACCTACTTACTGTAATTCAGATGCATGCTGCTAACAGGCTAAACTATTCATCTATGTGAGAATATGCAATTAAAAAAAAAAAACTTCTTCAGTCATTATAATATGAATTAAAAAAAAACAAACATATATTGTCTTTATTTAAGAAATGTATATAGCTTTAGCTCATTAATAAAGTTTTATATTTAACTAATCAGCTACTAAAAATTATACTTCAAATTTGCAATAGTTGACCACATTTTTTACAATTTTTTGTTAATTTGTTCATTTTATTTCTCCTTTTGCCATGGATTCTACCTGGATTTTATATTCTTTTTTTTTTTGTGTGTGTGTGTGTGTTATAGTACCTACAAGTTACACTGGTCATAGTTTTGTCCATGAAACGCAGTCTATGTGTTTCTATAGTGTTCACAGTGACAATAGACCCATAACTGTCCCTGTTGTGTTGTGTGCAGCTGAACCAGGTGGCCGAGGACCCTCTGAAGCGCCCGGTCGTCTACGTGAAGGGAAACGATGCAGTGAAGCTCATGAACATTGTGAACAAGCAGAAAGTGGCTCGTGCTCGTATCCAGCACCGCCCGCCCAGGGTAAGACCAGCGACCACGCAGTATTATGTTTTGTAGTTTGTCATTTCTGTGATTTTTCTACTGACAATAACAAATTAAAATGTATCAGTCGTGACTTAAAGGGCCCATATTATGCTATTTTCTGATCTATGTTATAATGTTTTGAGCATTTTTATCAAAAAAACCCACAAATCACACAAAATTACATAAAATTGTGAGCTTTAAGACATGTTACAATGCTCTTTTCTCATCAAAAATATACCTGGAGCTATGTTTTGTTTCATTTACACATTTGAATAATCTTTTATTAATCTGTCTACATCTCCAAATCTCAAAATGCTCTGTTCCAGCCAGTGATGTCATGAAGTTATAGTTTTCAACAGCTCCTTTTACCTCTTGTTCAGTAGAGACTGGCATTTCCTGGGCTGAAATAATAAAAAAATATTTTAGTGAAGGTATATGGAGTTTAAAAACACAGTGGAGCAGTCCCTGTATTACCAAGTGACATCATAATGGGAAAAACACAGCCTTAATATGTGTGTTAAACATGTCAGAATGAAACAACACACAACTCCAGGTCTGTTTGTGATAAGGAATTATTATAATATGGATCAGAAAATACTGTAATATGGTTCTTTTAACAGTGAGTAACAGCTTGGGGATAATTTTGTCAAACCCTACTTAGATGTGAAGACAAACCCAAATTCCAGCTGTGAAATGTGAGATCTTTCTTTGTAGTGGGCCGTAGCCACTGGCCTCGGGCTTAAGACATTAGCGCGGCGCTGCTACAGATGGATATCGCTCATTCAAAGACCTGTTTGTTTGCTTGGAATATTTGATAAGGAAGCTCCACTCCATGAGGTCAAATAACTCAACCATAATAAGGGCCCCAGAGAAAGCTGATAAGAAATGTTACGGACCAAAAACTGCCACAATTGGCCCTTTCTGTGTCTGTGTAATAAATCATTGGCTTTTGATTCAGTTTTAACATGTCAAAACCAGGCTGTGATGGGAAGAATCTTTAGAAAATATTGTGATTTATTCTGATACATGGTCTAATCAGAGTACTGGATATACTTTTATATCGAGTCACATTAAAATTCTAGTGTAAAGACGTAACATAGGAGCTTTATATTTGTTTCTCTGTATTAAAAAAATTCCTGTCACGGACTGGAAAAGGAAAAATCACACATGCACTCACCACAAGAGCTGTTGTCTGTTTTTCTCACTGATTCTGAGCAGTTGCAGATCAGATTCTATGATCAAATCCCATTATGCATTCTTTTGATTTTAGAAAAGTAACTGTGTCCTCAATACTGCCAAATGAAAGAGTAACTGTACAATTACTCAAAATTAGTATTTAGTTACTTTCCAACACTGAAAACAAGTCATGTCCAGACTGAAGTAAAGCAGCTCTCTCCAGTTTATGAGCCTCCAAAACACTTTAGTGCAATGAATGTCTCATAGTATTGACTTAATTGGTGTTGTTTCCATCAAAGTTTATGTTTTGGATTGTATATCATAATAAATTCTAATGTTATCAAAATTTTGGGGGACAATGAGAATCACTGACTTAGAAAACCGGGAAATAGGGAACACATTTACAGTTCACACTTCCACAGTTCCACTTCAGTGTGCACACATGTAATAATAGTGTAACGCTACGTATTTGACACATGTATTTCACTCTCCCACAGCAGCCTACTGAGTACTTCGACATGGGCATCTTCCTCGCCTTCTTTGTGGTTGTGTCGCTCGTCTGCCTCGTTCTGCTCATCAAGATCAAACTGAAGCAGAGGAGAAGTCAGGTACGACACCAGCAAAACTTACTCTGCAACTTTCCTCTTCATGTACTTACTTAGTTGCATTTTGATTGATCCGTGCATGTTTGACTCATTGTTCTGTATTCAAGGCTCAAGTGCACAGAAAATTTTGGTTTTTACTTACCCCCCATCTCCTCCCACTGCTCTGCACTTCATTTATTCAATCTTTTAGAAGTCAAGCATAGTTTGGAATGTTTCACAGTTTGACATTAAATGGATCTATCTCCACGGAGACAAGCAAGTCACCAAGCCAAATTTCAAGTCAGATTTGTGGAGAGGTGACTAAAAAAACCAAAATGCTAAAACATATTTGTAGAGACAAGCACATGGTGAACCCCCCACCAAAAGAAGTAGCGCATCTTTAAGTGGAGCATGACTTTAGCAAATGTTATTTCTGATTTTTTTAGTTTTTAGTTGGGGGTTTGTCACCTTTTCCTTTACATGGATGTCATTGCGGTGCTTCGAATGTTCCACAATATGACATTAATGATCTACCTTACATGTGTTCAATTACAGGTGGTTTTATAGCTCAAAATTACCTTGAAAAACATGAACTCTCTGAGCGGCATCGCCTCTCCTCAGATCTGACCTGTAACTTCACCTGGTTCGAAAGGTTTAATGCCCGACCGCGAAACATTTCAGATAAAGCAGTAACATCTACTTGGAGGAAAGCAGGTAGCAGATCCTCCAGTAGAAAAGTTTCACAATGCACCTTTAATTCAAGCATTTTTGATTCTAACGTGACCATTTTGCAGTGAGTTAACTTGTTATCCTGGGAGAGATTGGCCTGTATTGACAAATGAGTCTCAGGTGGAGGCCTAAGCGCACCACTTGAATCTGAATTAGCATTTAATTAGGACTAATGGGCATTAAGTATTCAGAAATCGTGACTCCGCTTAGACCTGGGAGAGGAGGTGTCCCGCGGGGGCTGCGGGGGGTGAGGGGGAGATGGGTGTCACAGCAGCAGGCGCTCACTTCCTTCTGTGGATAATTAAGAGCAGGTCACAGCAGGAGCTCTCCACATAAACTGCATCATCCTGAATCTGAAACATTAATGAAAGTGTTTTTATTCTCATTTGATTAAAGCATGTGTTAATTCTCTATCTCTGAACTAAGCCAGGTATGATAAAGCATTTTCAATTATGATATATTGCTAAAGAAATGGACTATAAATGATAATATTGAAACTAATTTATGCCACTGACACAATAATCCTAACCAGGAATTAAAACTACAAACTACAAACAAAACCATTCTAAATGTACAACAAATAAAACATAAAAACATAAATAAACAGCAAAATGAAACACTTTAGTACTTAGTTGTGCAACTGTAATGACCATTTATGGCTTAACACAAACTGGAATAAATAAAAGGCTGAGTTCTTCTCTCAAACAGAAAACACTCTATTCCACCTTGTGATGTCATGTGATAATACAGGAAACTCATTAGAAAAAGAAAATTAGAATAATTTGGATGTTTTCCACCCTGGAGTTGTCAATCTCCGCTGAACTGAAGATAAAAGGTTCCTGTAAAACCATCACTAAATGACATCACAGGGTGGGACAGAGCATTTTACTGTAATACTATAATACTGTACTAAAGTGTTACTCAAACATGTGTGAATGAAACAAAACCCAACATTCTCACATGACTTAAAACTCATAAGAATATATTTTGTGTAATGTAGCACCTTTAACTGCTTTGATTGTGAATACATTTTTTCAGCATGTGGCATTCATAGTAAATGATTTAGAAACGTTATATGTAAATGGCTCTACCTACAATTAAATAGAAACATATCAACATTAAAATGATATGATGGAACTGATTAAAAATATAGAAAGTTAAACGCCTCAGTTCATAGCCTCACAAACAGAGGAGCCCTGTCACAGATGGTACAAAGCAGGGCCAATGACACATATCAGCATCTACATATGACGCCTACAAAATAATTATCCGGGGCAGACAGCACTACATGAATTAAAGTGTTATTTTTTTCCCCCCGTTGAGTAAAAAACGCAAATTTCTGAATGTTCTCATGATTTCACTGTTGGAAAAAGTGTCTACATTAGGATGCACTAAATAAATATCTCTCAGTATCAATATATGAAAACTGGATTATTTTTTGGGGGGCTCAATATGTGTTCTTTTCACTTAAAGATCCTATATTAAGTAAAATTGACTCTTTTGAGTTTTAAGCCATGTTAGAATGTTGGTAAATCATCAAAAACATACCTGGAGTTGTGTTTTGTGGTTTCATTCACACATATTCCTTTATTATTTGTTTCTCTCTGAATTTTATTGTGCTTAATAATCAAATATAATTATGTTTGTTCACCCACTATGGGGGTAGATAAAGCTAATGTCATACTGAGGAGTATTCTGTACAAAGCATTAACATTTCTTTGATAAACAGGTGGTGAACCTTCCATCAGAAAAGTTACATAACTAACATAAATAATGAACACTCTTATTTAAGCAAGATCATGTTTAACCAAGCAATAAAAGAAAAAAAATATAGATCCGTACTGAAATCTTCTTAACCTTGGTTGTGTCTGTCTCCTCAGAGCTCCATGAACAGAATGGCCATCCAGGCTCTAGAGAAGATGGAGACGCGGAAGTTCAAGGCCAAAGGGAAGGTGGTGCGTGAGAACAGCTGTGGGACCTCGGACTCTCTGAGCAGCAGCTCCACCTCGGACTGTGCCATCTGTCTGGAGAAGTACATCGATGGAGAGGTGAGAAGACCCACGCACTGGCTCTACCAAAGCAGCCAATCACAGCAGAGTCATTGGGATGTCAATATGTGGTACTGCACTGGGTTTGAACATGTACAGACCCTCTGCGTGATCTAGAGCATACCTGTTTTGCTATGGTTGTTTGTTCTCATGATACTAGGGCTTTATGTTCCCACAGCACTGTCGGATCTTCACCCAAAACCTATATCTTAATCTTAAAACAATATCTTAAAGCCCCTATACTACCAAGATATACTCAAAATGCTCTTTGAAGCAGTAGTTTTCAAGATACCTTTTACCTTTACTTAAGTAGATATTAGAAATCCCATGGCTGCAATTATCCAAATGTTTTTAGTGAGTGTATATAATGAAACAGTAGATGCAGTAAACCTCATTGAAAAGATCTTTAGACCAAACTGACCACAGATCAAAATCACAGAGCTGGGTCCCCACTGATGAGGTGCCCCAGTAGCTTTGATAATGGATCAAATGCAGTGGGCAAATTTCCCTATGGAGACCATGAAGTGAAAACAGCTCTTCTCTGTCCCTGAACACCTCAGATTGTCCCAGCAGAGGAGGTTATATTATGTAAATCCAGGTTATTTTCTCAACCCTGTCAGCTGCGATTTTGTATTTTTGATGCTTTTCTGTAACATAGAACATAATGCTTGGTGTGGACAATAGCATGGAAGTCCCCTGATGTGAGTGAGAGAGCCCTGCTTCTCTGGACTGACGTGGTTTCCTCCACCTTGTAGATGTTTAGTCGAAGCTTTGAGAGCACCTGGAGAGATAACGGTCCCAAAGAGCTCAGCATGTGATTGGGCTTCCTGTTTTCCCACTGACCTCCTTTAATCCCGACTCCATCAGTCTATCTGCTCTGGTCTTTGGGGATTCAGTATAATGCCGTACACGTCCTGATTCAGGGATGCTGCAGGGACACAAGCCCAGGGGACATATTTGGGGCATGAGTGGGTATTGTCTTGTTTCGTCAGGATGTGTCTTTTGGGTGAGGAGAAGAAAACAGAACAAAGCGCGGCGCCACAACTCACGGAGGAAGTGGTGATATAAAAGGCTCAATGGCATCAAAGCCATTTTTTTGTCTCATACCTGGCAACAAAAGCCTGGGTAAAAAAAGAGTAAAAAGATGAGTCACACGGCACAGAGTTTGTATTCACAGGTCTGCTTCTGCTGTGCCCTGACAACTTTAATGCCAACTCTCCATTTGAATACAAAACACATTCTTTTATATCAAACAACCAGTGTATCCTGACTATTTTGGGTCACAAACGACATTGAGAAATACAGTAGTAGTCATAAAAAAGATAGTTATAGTGTACGTACAGTGTACATACACACAGTGACATAAATGTTTTATCACTGTTTGCAGGAGTTGCGGGTCATTCCATGTGCACACAGGTTTCATAAGAAGTGTGTGGACCCCTGGCTGCTGCAGCATCACACCTGCCCCCACTGTAGACACAACATCATAGGTAAGTCAACAAGGTTTTTTTTCTCTCATCATACAGAATTATTTATAAAAATTGTCCTTGTATGTGTTTTATAGAGCAAAAGAAGGGGGGCCTGGGCCCAGGTTGTTTGGACCCTGGTAACCCAATGCACGGGAGGCAGCAGAGGGTGGTGTTACCTGTCCATTATCCTGGCCGTGTTCACCGAGCCGGAGGGGTCACTGCCTACCCCACCAGGACCAGCATGGATCCGCATGGGAACCCCATCACAGTGCTCACAGTGGACCAGCACCCAGACCCTCAGGGCATGTACCCGCCTCAGTCCAGCTCCACCTTTCTGCGGAGCTACCACCCTGCCCTGCACCTGGAGCACTCTCTGGGGGCACACCACTGTGGGCTGGAGCACCGTGGGCCTCCTCCATATGGAGCCCAGCCTCATCATGCTGCTTTTAAAAGGCCCAAGTTCCATGGACGGAGCTTCTCCCGTGCGGCGTGCTTCTCCCAGTATGAGACTATGTATCAACACTACTACTTCCAGGGTCTGACCTTCCCCCAGCAGGATGGAGTCCCGGGACCAGGAGCAGGGGCCATGTCTGGGGGAGGAGCGCATAAGGGACACCACAGCCGGGCCTTTCAGCAGGGCCTGCTCTACCCCACGGTGGTCCATATGGGACCCACCACATCGTCCCGAATAGCAGAGAGCGGCAGCACGTCCGGGCTGAGCTGTTACCATGGTCACCGCTCCATGTGCAGCGGGTATCTGGCCGACTGTCCTGGGAGCGACAGCAGCAGCAGCAGCTCGGGACAGTGCCACTGCTCCTCCAGTGACTCCATGTTGGACTGCACTGAGGTCAGTAATCAGGGAGTGTACGGCAGCTGCTCCACCTTCCGCAGCTCTCTGAGCAGTGACTACGACCCCTTTGTGTACCGCAGCAAGAGCCCGTGCAGGGGGGCCGCTGAGGCAGGGGCCTGCACCACCGCTCCCACAGATGAACCCTCAGCCTCTCCGGCTCCCCACCAGCTCCCACCTGGGGGGGACCACACCTCCAGCTGCAGTCTGGAGCCCAGGGACAATACTAGCACTACCTCAGCCTCTGCTCTGGAGCACGAGCGGGGCAAGGTCCAGGACGAGTTAGGAGAGCACGGGGTGGCGGCCTGCAGCTGCTGCTTCGACGTGCTGCCCCCTAATGTGGAGTGTAAGGGGACGGAGTCTGAGCGCGGAGGGGCTCTGGCCTCTGGACGTTGCCACAGAGCAGGAGCGGACTTTCAGAGCTCCAAGAACTACTACACTGAGCACATGTGCCCTTCAGCAGAGCAGGGCTTTGAGGGCCTGCCCTGCTGCTTCTACAAAGAAATGAAGGTTCACAGGGCGGCTACAGGACACTTCTCAGAGGACTACTCTGTCAATGTGCAGTACGCACACGCAGACTCGGACACATGCTCTGCACAAGGCTGCTGTGAACTTAACCAGAGAATACCCATAATTCCAGAGGACACAGACTGTGAACTGGGCTCTGTGTCTGAAACTCAAAGCAGTTTGCTGCCACCTAGTGTCAAAATGGAGTCAGAGGTGTGGACAGGAGAGCAGCTTGAGCACAGAGAGGGTGTGTACACAACAGGACAGAGGGGTCGGGGGCAGGCGTACATTCAGGAGGATGAGACACATGCTCTGTTTCATCCTCCTCTCTCTGCTAAGCCCAGTACGTCGGGTAACAGTACTGCAGTCAGTGAGGGAGTAGTGAAGATATGAACTCTGCTGTATCTTCACCAGTGTCAATCATTTAAACCTGGAGTTGCCTTGTTGCTCTCTGAGCTCTGAATGTTATCATCTTAGATGTGTGAATTTCTACTGAAATGGCCTGTCATTTCTACATATAGTGTGTCAAGTTCATTCCTGTGGCCACCTCACAGCACCAAACTAAATCTGAACTGCAGTCATGAACAGATGTTAAATAGTAATGAATTCTTATTTTCTAGAAGGTCTATTAAAGCAATATTTATTAAAATAAAAAGTAATTTGTCATGAAAACATCTGCATAAACAAATGTATATTTACATTGCCATGAAGCGTAAACCACATTTCACATAGTTTATAAGGACATAGCTATACCAAATCAGACATTTTTTATTTACTTTTTAAAAGCGCAGGGAAAAGGGTCTACATTTTGTGACCCACACAGTTTGTAATGAGAAGCTACATTGTCTAGGAGAAAGCATAGTAATGTGAATGCAAGGCTGACACTGTTCTGTTAAGTATCATATAGCTAAAGGCATTACATGCATGTCCAGCTGTGGCCTGTAAGAGATGTGCCAGAATAACCTTAAGCCTTAAGATGGTGCTCTGTTTGTAGCCCCATCTACACACACTGTCCCCTCTGCAGAGCAGTGACCCTTAAAGACACCACCCTTCAGCGCGGGGACCATGTGTGCAGATGGTGTAGCACCTTTTATGCTGCGGCCACTTACAGACGTCCTCCATGAGGCGTGTTCTATCTATGGTATTTAAAATGTAGTTTGTGTCAAGGCCAAAGGAGAAGACTCAAAATTCATAATGGTTCCTAATTTACTGTGACTTTGTATTGATGCAGTTCATACACACTACAATGTATCCGTTTCACTAAGTCAATGCTGTGTCATTCATGTCTTTGTTTGTCCTACAGACTGTTTTATACTGTTTCTATGAAATACACATTCTCTACACAGAGGAGAACCTTCTCAAATAACAATATTTAAGTTAACCCAGTGCTGTAATCATGTGAGAATGAGAATCTAATCTTGCCTTTTGGATAGAGATATATACCTACTGCAAATAGAACATTTTGGGGTACTTGAGTCACTATTTAATTTTTGTTATTGTTTCTAGCACTTAAAAAGATTAAAGTGTACAAAATTAATATTTTTTAATTTTCTAAGAATATAATTATTTTCTGTCATTACCATTACAAATGTTTAAAAGGCTAGAAATCAATCTGTGTATATTTCTGTACGTGTATAGCAACACATTTCATAAATGGAAATATGTTCTCCGAATATTTATTTACTAATATATTTATCTTTAAGCCATGTCTTATGTTCAGAGTGTATGGACGTTTGAGATGCTTTTTATTGAGAAAAATCACTAACATAAGACTTTGTATATACATGGTAATTGCACACAAGACGATTAAATCTTTCTGACCAAAAACTGATTTTAAAATTTTAGTACCATACAGTTTTGTAATCAAGTGTACAAAGATCTGTAAAATATACAGTTTTATTCAAGCACGTTGTGGCTGTTTTTTTTTATTTAAGAAGGAAGAAAATGCACAATGTTTCCAATATATACTTTTTAATTATTAAATGATGAAGTGGACATTTTTTCATATTATACATATATAAAATATTTTTGTTTTGAGACAATTTAGAGCATTGAGTTCATTGTTTTGAACTTGACAGCAGAAAGTCCCAGTGAGCAAGTGATTATTAAGGAGTTTGAACCGTTCATCATGGTCCAGGTGTAAACGCAGGACCTCCATCTTTGATCCAACATTCCTGGACTAGACTACAGGGCTTAACAAATTTATTAGACCACCTGTCATGAAAACAAGAAAACATAAATAACATATCAAAAACTTGACCAACTGGAATAACAAAATAGCCCTTGTTGACAAATAACCACCAGCCATGTCAATATTTCAAATGCCGTAATTTCTGGACTATAAAGTGCACCTGAATATAAGCCGCATCAACAAAATTTTGACTAAATTTTAGAATTGTACATATATAAGCCGCACCTGAATATAAGCCACAGGTGTCCACTTCTTCAAGAATGTTTTCAAGTTCGGGCCGTCTGCTTTTATTGCCTCTGAAAGGGTTTGCCGTCTGTATGAGTCAGTTAGACGCACCATCGTCTCACTGATGCAGAGTTTACGTGCAGCAGCTTTACGTCTTTCTTCAACAGATCAATGGCCTTTAACTTAAAAGCTGCATCATCTGCATTTCTCTGTGTGTTTTCCATGAGGAGGGTGTGTGCATGAAGCATAAAATAACTGTTCAAAACACAATCAAACGAGCGTCTTCCTCTGCACATCCCCCCGTCTCTCCCCGTCTCTACTGCTCATGTCTCCTGTACAAAGAGACGCTGTCGGGTCTTGGATCTTGTTGGTGTCTTGTAAGATTTCAGCAGATTTCAGACTCTCCCGGGGGCAGGTTGTGGATCAGGTATTTGTAGACGTCCGACTACTGAAGTTTGAGACGTTTCTTCTCGTCATTTACGCCTCATCTGCATTTAACGCACACGGGTAAGACGTGTGTCCCCCTCACTAATGTTCATTTAGCGTCATCATGTATTTTATCACACGGGGATAAACTGTTTAGTCACTAGTTTAGCATCACTAGTTAACGCTGCAACTTCATTTAGCCCTAGATCCATGTGTTCAACGCACAGACAGCGGCGTTTTATGCACTCAGGCTGCGCCCGCATCCGCTGTGTTGCCAAATAAATAATCCTTCCATATATTAGCCGCACCGTTGTATAAGCCGCAGGGCTCAAAGTGCAAGAAAAAAGAAGCGGCTTATAGTCCGGAAATTATGGTCGTTTCTAGCTCTTCTCAGAGACTTGCTTTGGATGAGATTTTTGGAAAACATTAAACTTTAAAATGTATGGGTTGCAACAATAGTTATATTTTAGCATTAAAGATATAATTTTGATGAAAAGATGTTGCATATACTGGTGGATTAACCATTATAAAATCATAAAAAGATATTTTGGTAAACAGAAATACTGCTAAATTATGTCAGCAGTGGGAAATACCTTATACTGGATGGTGGTCTTATAAATTTGTTAAGCATTGTATGTAGTGAATGGAGAGATGAATCTGCTTTGCTGCTCAGAGCTTGAACCCAGAGTGAAGAGCAACAATGCCCCCTGTCAGGTTGTGGTAGTTCACACAGTAGAAACCAGCGTCGTCTATCATAGTCTTGAACTCCTCCTTTACAACAACAAATGCAAAGGTCAAATCATGCATCAGAGGCTGTATTCAAATTTGCCAAATGCTGAAAAATATTTTAAAGTCAATGCTGCAGGATTTATTACCTGGTCTGGGAACCGTCGAATGCTCTCCACCAAATACTGGTAAGATTTCCAGTCTCCAGCAATAACTTCTCCCAAAACAGGAATTACTTGGAAGCTGTAGGCATCATAAATCCTAGTGTGTGGAGAGAAAATTAAAGCAAAAAAAATAATAATAATAAATACAAAATGGTGATTATTTTATGCCAAGAAACCTAAGTTATATTTGAAGTCTTCTCTATGTATCTAAAATGCAGAAAGTGAAAAATAAAGACAAAAAAACATTGAATAAGTATGTTCAAACTTGTTTGTCCTTTGTATTTCAATGTGTAACATAAACATAAATGTTATTTTATGTGTTGCAATGTACGTGTAAATGGCATTGGTAGTGGCAGTGGAAGAAAGGGGTGAGGCAAAAAAAGTCCAGAAGAGGGCAGTGCTGCTTTTTTGCTAGAATTGGTGTATTGTGATCTTAATACTGTTTGTGATTACAAGGAGGACTAAAAATTAAGAGTTTTGTGTTTACTTTGACAAAAGAGGATTAGACACTTTGCTGAATTCCAAGCACATGAACCTTCCTCCTGGTTTGAGGACCCGCTGAGCCTCTTGTAGTGCCTGAAAGAAACAACTGAATTTATTGGCATGTTCTACCAAAATATAAAACACAAATCTGCTGACTTACTTGCTCAATGTGAGTTACATTACGAATTCCAAAGGCTATAGTGTAAATGTCAAACTCATCATCACCAAATGGCAGCTCCTCGGCATCTCCCACCACCCATGACAGGCCTGAACACAGGAAACATGTACAACCAGTGAGTGAGTATTTTCTTAATTTTCTCTTTAATTTTCTGCATTTGCCCATTCTTCAACCCTTTTAGGAGGACATATTTTGAAGCAGGCTTAGTCAGGAATACCTTGGCTGAAGTTTTGCCTATCGTGTGCGTTTTGGATTTATGGGAGAAAAACACCACTCAGTTTTGTTTTGATTTTTTTACATATTTGTCCTGTAGCTGGTCAAATAATTAACATGTCTTTGGAATTGTGAGTTGCTGTTTTTTTGTTTTTTTGTTTTTTTATTAAATGTGGTTCATTTAGAAAGGAGAGATTATGCTTTATTGTGTTAGTGGCATAAAGTGATCTTCAACAGGATCATTAATTGTAATATTTGGCATATAGACACTCTTACCAGATGTGATGCCCATGCCGTCAGCTTTCTGTTTTCCCACTTTGAGCATCTCCTTGTTGATGTCACACACTACAGCTCCGGACTCTTGAGGCTCTGCTCCCTGCTCCTCAGGATACTTGGCAGAAATCTCCTGCCAGGACGGTGTCTGCATGGCCCTCGCCTCTCTCCTCCTCATCTTCTCTTCCTGGGAATTGATGTATTCCAGAAAACGGAAAGCAATGTCACCTTCAAGGAAGAGCAAAACATTTAGAGCAAAATCAACAGGAGAGAGGATGTAATTGTTAATTTAAATACTACAGTACCAGTGCCTCCCGCTACATCGAGCAGACGTGCCCCGGGCTGTGGGTTCATGGCGTGTAACAGAACGTCCTTCCACAGTCTGTGAATGCCCAGGCTCATGGCATCGTTCATCACGTCGTACTTCTGAGCCACATTCTCAAACACCTGGTAAACTGTCAGGGGGTACATTTACAAGGTCAGTATGCACAAAAGAAATCTGCTTATCTGCTTATATGTTAGAATCACTGGATTTTACATGCAAATATAGAAGACAAAGTACAGTGAATTTTAAATCTTTAAATCTTAAAAAAAATAACAGAAACTGAACCACATGGCTAATTTGCATAAAACATAAGCGCTGAAAAAAAACAGCTCGCTCCTTGTGCGCTGATGTGCTCACTAAAGGTGTAAATGTTAAGACTTATGAGTAGTGGATGGTAGTGCGCTTGTTGTAGTCCGTTTTCTGGGAGTTGTAGTTTTGACTCTAGTTCCCGCCGCTGTTGAGGAGGATTCGGATCCAGCTAAAGCAGCGACAGCTCCTCCTGCTCACTGCTCCTTCCTCCTCCTCGGTCCTTGTAGTTGACCACATGACAGGGAGAAGGAAGGAGAAGGAAGGATGTACTTTTGCTGACTTTTGGATGGAGCCATGGACTCTATGTGTGCCTGAGCGTTGTGCCCTCTCCTTGTGTACGTGCAGTGCTCCTTCTCACCTTTCTTCGCCTTCTCCTCCTCCAGCACCGTCTCAAAGCCGAAATGCGTGCTCCTGTCGGCCGCTTCATGGCTCAGACAGCGGCAGGACTGTGCAGTTCTACAGTGGATAGACCCAGTCCACACTCCGCTGGCGGAAACGTAAACATTTCTGTGAAAATCACGGAGAATTCTCCGTGCAAACAGCTTAATGGAGGCGGCCATGATGACAGGCCACTGTTTATGCCGTCACATGTGCGTCATAAATATGCGACGGAATGTTTTGGCAGTTGTTAAATTTTATTGAATTAGAAATATTAATTTCTATAAATCATGGAAACATGATAGAATACTAATGTCTGACTTAGGCTACTATAACTATAGATCTAGATCTATGTAGATCTAATATCATCTAGATAATAAGATGAGATTGCACTAGGACAGTCTCTACACCATATTTTGTTGAAGGACCCTAGAAGTAGTAAGATTATTTTAGTATTATTATTGTATATTGGTTTAGAAAATACTGTAGACATGCAGTACCCTACCAAAACTATAGTATAAATTGCACTCATACAGATTTAGCATAATTCAAAACAATAGACCTTTTTATCTTTTGAATGGGCCTAAGTCCTAAAAATATAAATTATAGACAGAAAGTTTTAAATAAACAGCTATCCACAAAGAGGCATCATATAACAGGGAGCTGAAACCTAGTAATTAAAGTTTATATTATTCAATATAAGCTAGAGCAAGAACAGCAGGAACATGGTAACATG
>JACN01095465.1:0-10455 GCA_000787155.1 Scartelaos histophorus | reverse complement strand
CATAAAAGTACAGCTTAATCTCATAATGCGTGTTTTGGGTGTAGTGCAAATGGGCACAACTGGAACACTTCACACATTGTCCACTCGAGCCAAAGCCGAGCTGGTTGGACAGGTAGAACATCCGGCTTAAAATAATTACCTATTGATTTTGAGCAGTGGCCAATTCAAAACAATCTCTTTATCTGGAGAATGAACAGTTTTATGTGTCTATGTCGTCTCTCCGATACTACGGCAGTTCACAGAGGAGCACTCAAAGATGGCCGCCCGCCAGAGAAGGAGGAAAGATTAGCGTTTGTTGATTCTGCAATAATCCACAGAGGCGTTATTACACTATCTGACATTTTGCATCTAATATAGAAGTCAAACCTGGATATGGAGACGAATGCTGCGTGAGAGTGTAAATTGATTAGTGTAGCACCGGGCCTGACTAAAGCCTGGAAATGCATCTGACACACTGGCAGTTCAGGTAGTGAGGTGTGATTTTCAGCAAGTTTTCTGTGAAATTTTTTGAACGTCTCTCTGGTTTTTGTAGCTTTGTGTTGTCACATAGTGGAGTTAACCATTTGTGATGCAGCAAATCAACGTTAAAGGTCCTAAACTGGACTTTTGTGACTTTTAAGCAACGTAATGATGATGTTGTTACCTCCTCAAAAACACAAACCACAGACCTGGAGTTGTGTTTTGTTTCATTCACACTTGTTTGAGTAATCCTGTTTTAGTCCGTTTGCGTCTCCAAAGCTGTTACCTTTTACTTATAGAGGGATTCCAGCTGACGTCACAAAATCCTGCGACGCCATCTTGTCGGGTAATAAAACTCCCGTCAGAGTGACACTATTAAGAGCCGTTTTGTTTTTGTAGATGTTTCTCAAGTATTTCGCGTATATACCGCAGTAAACAATGGTGGAATCCTGCTGTGCTGAAGGACGTACAAATACAAGGCAAATAAAGAAGCACAGCTGTAGTACATCAGAATATATTCCTTTTTATCGTATCCCACGTGATCCATATCGCAGAAGAAGGAGGCGCCAGAAACAGAAATGCAACAAGTTACACTCGACTCTGTGGGAAACATTTTATCAGTTTTAGAAACAAACACATTTAATAATGGACAAAGTTTTGCATATTTAGGTCGTCAGACTATAAGGAGATAAGTAATAAGATCAGGATACTCGATGTCGGGCAAATTTCCAGAGTCCGTAACAGATTTAAGTCCATAAAAAACAACTTGTGGTACAACATAAGGGTCAGTGACACCGATATCACTTAGTTTTCTTTCATATCTTTCACGTTCCGAACTGCTTAAATGTTTGGTAAATTCGGAAACTTGTTTATTCTCAATTTTCTTGCCTAACGTTTACTTTATGGTAAGAGTTTCTTTCCAGACAATATGGCGCTGATCGCTCAAAAAGTCACATGCGTGGAATCCCTCTATAGAGAATAGCAACTCCAGGGCTGAAATGATCCAAATGATTGTAGTAAAAGTCTGTGGAGTTTAAAAACACAATGGAGCACTTTCTGTATTACGCTGCATTCAGACTTAGATCTTGGATATGACGTCACATCCGAGCTTAAACCGTTTTATTATGTTTTGCGTGTCCCATTTGCAAATATCGTGGATGCAAATTGCAAAGCTATTATTGCTGTTCTTTATCTTCTGTTTGCAACCCTAGAAATGTTAAAAAACCTCAACACATCACCTACGACCACACCCAAAGCCGTAATATAAGTGACTGAAATAGTCATTTAAACCATCAAAACGTCCAGACACCATGAAAACAGTTGGAGACACTGGGGGCGGCCATCTTGGATTGTATCTCGGAAACTTTGAGTTACCGAAAACAGTGTTTTCTGTTTAAGAGAAGAAATCACCCTAAATACGCAGCTTTAAACGGTTTAAATGTGTGAATGAAACAAAAACGCAACTCCCGGCATGTTTGTGACGAGGAAACGACATTTTAACATCAGAAAATATCGTAATATGTTTGAACTGACGGCAGAAAACGGCTTCTTTGTGCACAAACTGTCTCTGTTTTATAACTCGTTGCCACTTTCTGTATTTTTATGCTTCTCTTCTAAACTTTTTCCTACCAAACTACCACTTAACTGAAGTAAAACTATAGTACATTTTTACTACAGGTACAATCCCACCAAACAAAGTAATAATTAGAAGAACATGAAAACCTGGCATCCGTTCTTTGCTGAATTTTCTACATGTAAAGTGTATTTTCGTAACTTCAACCAAACCTTTCAACGTTTCAGATGAAAAACTCCAACCAATCAGTGTCTAGGATCAAGGTAGAGCCCGTAAAAGCCCTGAGTGACAGTTACCACGGCGACGCGACAGGAAGTACCATAAAAAGACGCGGTGGGTGTTGCGTTGCCAGATCAATAAGCTCCGAGCTGTCTCATAAAGTTATTACTAAGCCTTTAAAACAGCACTTCATTGGGTGTCCGTGAACGCTGCGTGTAAATCAGCAGGGAGACTTAGAGAAACGACTTTTATTTTCAAATCTAACCGGGACCAATCTGACATGACGCCGTCGGGGAATAAAAGCCTTGTTACAGTAAATGCCGGTAATCGTCTTTTTAACGTCAGAATTTACAGCAGACCTATTATTGACTTTTCAGAGATTTGAACCGTGTTATATGACTTTTTAATCGCTTATTTTCCAGACTTCACGTTGCCGATCAACCCTGGAGGACACACCCACTGGTCTGGAGGTGTTTCATTTCACTTTATTCTCTTGTATTTTCAGAATCGGTGAAACGTGCGAGATTCTGCCGCGTCGTTTAGTCGTTCTGATACAAATGAAAACAAATCAAACAACTTCACGACTCTTTGTTGTAACGTCAGCAGATTTGTTTCTTTTATTAAGTCGTTCTAGATGAATATTGCAGTTTAAATCGTACAAATGGTAACGTAACGATCCTTGGGTGTCGTAGACTAGAACTACGCAGCAAACAAGAGCACGATATGTCTTCTTTAGGTAAAGTGTTGCACGAGGGCACGATGGCTGCAGGCTACAGGTCCTGTCTCACAGCAAAAAGGTTTGGGGTTTGACTCCTGAGCCACGTGAGTCTTTCTAAGTGTTTTGCATGTTCTAAATGTGTCCAGAGGTGATGGTTCCTGCTGCTCCTGACAGTTTGCTGCAGCTGCAGAGAAGGACGGGTCCAATGCAGAAGACAAATTTCCCAATGGACTTAAAGGTTGTATGGATTTTTTTTTTTTTGTAAAGTTTAAAATAACATTATAGAGATGCTGCAAACTTGTAATTATGATGACCAAAATAAAGAGAATTAAACTCCATCCACTGTAGGGCCAGAGAAACATTACGAGGTTATGTCATTATCTATTGGCCGTTGGGTTGTCAATCAAACTCTCAACGTTTCTGACGCATTGGTCACTAAATTACTTCTGGATGGGTAACTTCTGTTTATCATTGGGAAACGTACTTTATTCCCAAGAGCTTGACAAACGTTTTTCTGGACAAAAATGTGACATCCTGTATCTGAAAACATAGTCATCTCCACCAAGGAGATTATGCCATCGAGTCGGTTTATTTATTTATTTATTTGTCTGTGGACAGGATTTCTTGGAAAGTACTGGACGGATCTTCATGAAAATCTTGCTTAAATCTTGGCCCAAGGACGACTCCATTAAATTTTGGTGATGATCCAGATCCAGACCTGGAATCTGGATCTGGATATACAATCTTAGTGACATTTCTCTGAAACTACTGGCCAGATCTTCATGAAACCGTCACCAGAGGTAGATCTTGGTGCAGGGACGACTCCATAAAATTCTGGTGATGATCCTGATCCAGAATCCAGATCTGGATCCGGATCATCACCAAAATTTTACAGATCTGGATCTACAATCTTGCATATCTCGGAAACTGCTGGACGGATCTTCATGAAATTTTCTGTGTCACGTCAGCCTTGGATCAGAAATCTCCAATTACTCTTGATTTCAATGCAAAGAAAAAGACCGTTTGCTGCTGCCGCTTGTTGTATGAGTCGCTACTTAGTCGTAGTTACAAGTTCTGTGCAGTGATGACGAGCAAACTTTTCTAGAATAAACTATTTAATTAAAAACGTAAAAGTAAATCTAAAGTAACTGCCAAGATTTTGCACAGCGCACATCAACTTTATTATAACTCTAAATGTCGTTGCAGTTATGCTAATAGTCAATGATAACAGTAGCAGCGGCTGTAAAGGTTTTTGGCGTAAGGAGGAGGCGGGAGCTGTCGGGGAGGGTTTGAAACAGTCGCTTTACTTCTCGTTCCTTGGTAAATCCTCTTTACCACCTTCAGTAAAGTGTATTTTAATCTTACTCTGGATCCGGCAGGTGGTAGCGCAGGTTGTCGGTTCATTCCCGTCTTTAGCGCGTACGTATATAATTGCTAGAAAATTGAATTGGTATTTATTATGATTGTAAGATTATGATTAAGTCTGCATCGGCGTTGGAAAAAAAGATCTGACATTTAACAGTAATTAACATAGATTAGCATAGATCAGCACCACAAACAATTCACGGCGCGCAACGATACGGCAAAAACAGTTCTTTATGTTATATTTGCAGAATTTTGCGGTAATTTCCGACGTTTAATTCACGTCCCGCGTCAGCTCGCCTCGGCTTCCTGTCGGCGCGAGCGAGTGTGTGATTGAGCCGGGGCTGTAGATCCGAGCAGAGCAGTTGTGAGCGGGGCCCACGGCGCCTCCTGCATTAAGTATTTAAGGGGCAGATAAAAGATGGCCGCCCTCTCCCCCCTCTGAAGCCAATCTGTTTCTCATCCAGAACATTCGTTGCGATCCATCCTTCCTCCGGCACCGCGAGCTTCACGTTTATTCACCTGCGCTCTGCCTCGGTTTAAGAAATGAAGCCGAAAGTACGACTGAGGAGGAAATAAGGTTAAGAAAGTGCACGAAAAAGAAGCAATATAACCGAATGTCTGTATAAACTTTAACTAGTCCCCAATTTCATTTAGACTTAGACTTCCACAAATTTAATTGATCCACGAGGGAAGTTATTTGGACGCAGTAGCTCACAGCCTCGCACATCACAATATATTATAATAAAGTGCAAAAATATAAATGGTGATAATAAATAAATAAGCTGCAAAAATAAGTAGCGAGGGACTAGTTTCAAATAAGGCATAACTGAATAAATATATACAGTGCAAAAAGCTTGGACAAAATTTAAGATATAAACACTTAGATCAGAAAATGACCTAAAAGTAGTGAAATTATCTGTCCATGCAGCAACTTATGTTAAAATAAACGACCTCTAGACTAGAATTAAGCCGTCTGAGATCTAGTAAGTAGATAATAAAGCTGAAACAAGATGAATAATCGGATATAAGTGTAAAATCTTTGCTAGATCAGAGAAATCCTCAGTGTATATACAAGTACAAATAAAACAATAGATAATATAGTAATACAAATATAATACAGATGTAACAAAAGTAAAACAAATATATCTCCGCTAGCTATTTACAATTTTGTCTTAGTCTAATTTTTGTAATATTTAAAAGGAATAAAATATGTCATGACTAAAAAAGCTTTTGAACTAGACAAAAACCATTTGAATATGAAAATAGGGAACCTCCTTTCACTCAGCCCAAAATCAGAACAGTTATCTCGGCGGGCTTCACAAAATTGTTAATTTAGCAAACAGAGATGTCAGAGAATGAAACAGAATAAGAAAAATAATAATTAATAATTTAAAAATACAGAATGTCCAACAACAAGCAGCAAATGGATAATTGTCCCAGCATCTCCTCTCCTTAGACCCTCCTTCTTCGGCAAGGAAAAACTCAAAAAAAAAAAAAAAAAAAACTGTGGGAAAAAACGAGAAACCTCGAGGAGAACCACAGTGTGTGAAATGAAGCTCACCGAGGCTAGCAGTGGAAAATTTGGAGTTCCATATTAAGAAAAGGAATTGATTTACAGACAAAATAGTGAAATATAAACACCAGGACTAAAATGATGAGGTTCACTGCAGCGGTTACGATTTCTCGATACAAAATGAATGAAAGTCGATGGAGCCGAATCGAGCCCGTGCTCACTTCCTGTTCTGAACACGGTGGCAAACAGGTTAGCTACATCCATTTATAAATGAGGCAATATTGTGTCCCAGTGGGAAAAAAACGAGAAACCTCGAGGAGAACCAGAGTGACAGCCAGGACGTATCCACTGCCAATAAGGTTGTAAATCTGTAGGCCAAAGCTATTGGCAGAAGGAAACTACTAATCTAACAGGACGAGGACAAAGTATAATAAAAGATTAACATCACGGACCTGATTTTTGTCCCTATGAAAGACCGAATTAAAGTGAGTCCGCACGTCATAAATCACTGCTTACAAACATTTCACCTCTTTATTCGATACCCATGACAGCAGCAGGACCACCAGCCTCCTCAGCTCATCCAGTTCTCCTCTTCATCAGTATTCTGTGTTGTTCACGACCACAACCTGCAGACATCAAAACCCCAAACTTGATCCCGTCGATAAACTACCGGCTCCTTTGTCGTAGCTTGACTCCGGCTGACAGTGCGAGTGATTGACTGGGTATAGCTGTTGTTAATAAAAACGTGTCAGCTTGTATTGTGTATGGTGTGTATGGTGTGTGTGTGTGTGTGTGTGTGTAGGGTGTGTGTGTAGGGTGTGTGTATGGCTTGGCTTTGGGAGGAGCAGGTTGTGGAGCAGAAGCCCTTGTTGGTTGAGGCCTGACTTTTGTAATAACACTGGAGATTGAGAGAGGTTCACCAGATCCATCAAGATGCAATGACATTTGGAGGAGGCGCAGCCCTGATGGGCTTATAATGAGCGAGGCTGCGCCGAGGATGCAGCCAAGGCTAATGCTCCACTCATATTTTTAGACTTTTTGTGTCTAGAAGGATTAATATTTGTCCAGATTCTTTGGATTTGAAGATATCTGGAGGGCTCAAAATGATTTATCAGAGTGGCTCAAATTAAAAGTGCATTGTGGAACTTTCCTGGAGGCAAAGTACTAATTTTGAGTTACTTTTTCATTTGGTTTCAGTTACTTTCCTAGAATCAAAGGAATACATTAGATTCTTGGATGGAATTTAAGAAAAACAGCTCTCGTGGTGACTATTTTTCCATCTCGAATGCGTAATAAGAAATGTTTGCCCAATAAATCAATAAAACAGCTTTTAATCCTACTATAATTGAAATAAAAGTAATGTAAATGTATCTAAGTATTCAGAAAACATTACTAGACAAAATGAAAAAAGCGACAATATAACTGCAACGCAAAAACTAAATCCAGCCGTGTTCAGGTGACTTGAATTAAGAAAGTTTTATTCACTGAAGCAAAATTATCTGCCAGTGGAACAAGACTTTTTGCACTTAAAATATGAAAATTCATCTTGCTTCACTAAGAAAAACAACAGCTTTTTGCACTTAAAATAAGAAACTAAATCATTTTTTGCTTGAATTAAGAAAAACAAACTTGTTCCATTGGTAGATCATTTTACTTGTTGGGGTCAATCTACTCAAATAAAGTAAAATATTCTTAATTTAAGTCATTTTAATGTATTTTAATGTAATTTTAATGAGTGTGACAAATTTTCTATTCACTAAAAAAACGTTTTGATGCTGATTAAAATATAGGATCTTTTTCCATTATACTTTTTTACACTGATCCAGAGCAAATAGTTTAGATTTAAGTATGAGCCATTTAAAATACGCATTCATACACTAATATTTAAATGAGAATTATTCATATCCAATACAAAATAATTCAATAAGTGCAGTAAAGTCCAGGTACTTTAATCTGGATTCTAAACTGTGCACATATAGCAAAGGCTGCACCTCCACCTTGCTTACCAGGCCCGGACAAAATACTGCTTTCCCCTTGACATCTTAACAGCGCCGTAAAAATATATAGTCAGAAATAGTCCTTTTACACAGTTGTTATGTCCAGTGCAGTGACCGGAGCGTGTGTGACCGCGCTCTGGTCAGGCTATAGTTCTGCGGACAGTCTGCAGTACAGCCCGGCCTCATTATGCACTCCTGAGGCCTGCAGAGAACCAGTCCCCACAGTCCAGTCCAGTGTCTCTCACACACACACTTGTTACACACACACACACACACACTTGTTACACACACACTTGTTTCAGAGCACTTCCACTCTCCCAAACCACACAGAGACTGGACAGAACTGATACAGCGGCAGTTTAGCTACAGTTTAGTTCATTTAACGTGCATAAAACTAACCCACAATGCAAAATTTTGGCCAAACCTGGGACTATTAAAATAACAATTATGCTTTGTTTAGTCTCACTTTATGTGTTACTTTCAGAGGAGAGTAAGTAGAAGTATACAGGGGTCCCACGGTGATGGAAATTCAATGAAAGTTTGGAAAAAGTCATGGAGTCATTCTCTTTCATGCAACTACAGCGTTCTGTTAAGTTCTTATTAGGCTATTATTTTTATTTTCACATGTCTCTGATACCAGCAAACCCCCCACACACCTTGACTAACAAATGTTCTGCAGGAAAACACACAATAAAGTCTTATGTTTAAAGGAGACGACAATAAATGCAACAACAGTATTTTGAATGTTAAACTACATTGTCAGACCATAAGGTGAGTGGAAAGGCTTAACATTTCATATTTACCCCTAAAAGTTTACCGTATTTTTTGGACCAAAAGCGCATCTAAAAATTTCTCAAAAAATTCTCAAAAAATTCTCAAAAAATTCTCAAAAAATTCTCAAAAAATTCTCAAAAAAATCTCAAAAAATTCTCAAATTCTCAAAAAAACCTATTGTTGGGTTTTGTGGGTTTCAACATTCTATATCCCACTATTATTTACAAGCACATTGCGTAACGTTTCTTTTTGGATGTGTTTAAGGTCATACTATGGAACATTCATGGTTAAACAATGACATCTCCATGGAGACAAGCAGGTAGCAGACTCTCGACCAGAAAAGTTGTGGAGTGCACCTTTAATACACATGGGGGAAGCTAAATTTAGATTTTTGTTAAAAGGTTTAGTCACCAGCGGAAAAGGAAAATTAGGTTCAACATTTTTACCTTTTTGAAGCACAATGTTATCAATAAAAGTCTTTTTTCGTTCAATTTATTGCATATACACACGGATCCGGGCATGTTTGATGCCCAAATCACCAACTGTTAAACTTGTATTTTTGTGTTAGCTACAACTGAGAGTTATTGTAAATGACCTGAATAAAGTTCGATTTATCCAACACGTGTTTTATTTCTCTTATTGTGCCTTATAATCCGATGCTCCTTATGTGTGGACAATGACACAACTGACGTATAATTTGATACTGCGCCTTATAATCCGGTGCACTTTATAGCCCCAAAAATACGGTAGTACTTTATGTTACTTTTTACATGTAGGGTGCTGTAAAATCATGGAAAATCCACTGTAAGTTGTGAAAAAGTCATGAAAAAGCGTGGGAACTTTTCTACTTTTACTTTTATAATAATTCATTCTTTTTTGTCCTTTAGTTTGAAATTTCACAGCATAACATTTAACTATATGCTGGTTGAGTGACTTGCTTCACAACGGAAGGTTCAATTCCTTGGTCACCGGGTCCTTTCTGTGCGAGTCTGGGTGTTTTTTCTCCAGTTTCCCTCATCACCCGAAATACGACTCAGCTCATGTATATATAACCTCTTCCACGTTAATTCAGACGTAGAATTTAAAATCTGTATAAATGAAACAGAAACATGACCTATTTTATACCTGTGTTCTTAATCCTCTTGAACGTCTCTTGTCTCGAGCTGTTTTTGTGTTTCCAGACTGAAATCCCTGAGCTCATTCCACACACGTTTCTAATAATAATTCCCGGTGATTTCACTTGAGTTCATTTGGCTGATTTTATTCACGGCAGACTTCCTTTTATTCCTGCACTCTCCATAAAACCCGGCGTTATTGATCGTTACATTAGCGGTGATTGCTGTTCATTAAGGTTAGCTAGCTCCTATTCTTTATAATGATGGCTGCATTAGCTCCATGCCTCACACCTGCCCCGCGCTGCTGTCGGATCACAATAAAGTCGGAGCATTTCAGTTTCAATTCTCGCTAAGTGCATTGTGCGGCGGAGAGGTTTTAACATTTGGAATCTGGTTTGACAAGATGCTCACTCTCGGTCTGGTGTTCCGGCCTGGATGCATGGGAACCTGCCCTAAAAATGGAAAAATAAAACAATATAATGCGCATGTTCAGTTAGTGATGAATATATAGGTTAATTAAACGGCTCATTTTACATTTAACGCTCTTTTCTGATCTTTTCTGTTATAATGTTGTTTCCTTGTCATAAACCCGGAGTTATGTTTTGTTTCATTCGTGCATTTTTAACACACAAAACCTACACTGCAAACCTGAACAATTAAGCAGTAATTAAAAAATTTGAGCTAAACGGTTTATCATCTCAATTTTTTTTATTTCTGTAAAT
>KN508863.1:39833-58778 GCA_000787155.1 Scartelaos histophorus | reverse complement strand
AACTTTCACTTTGTTCATTGTGAATATCACACTGCACTGCACTGCACTCACCCCAGGTGACCTGCCACCAGCGCCTTATCGCACTATGGCAACCCGAGCCACTAACCAGTGTTAGGCCTACATATGGTTGACAAACTGGACCTGCACAGATGAAGTCCAGTACCAGATAGACAGGATCCATAGACAGGATCACAGGCGTGTTGTGTCTTGTCGCTTGCCAGTTCTCTGTAGCTTTCCCTTGTGCCAGTCTATCCTAAACAACACGTTAATCTTATATGTTTGTGCCTCTTGCAGCTTGCCCAGCCCATCCGCCTGCTGATGGAGTACACCGGCACCAGTTATGAGGAAAAGCTTTACTCCTGTGGTGAAGGTAACACGCCTCTTAAAACTATTTTATATAAGTCGTAAATTCTGCAAATACTTAAATCAGGTCTCTTGGTTCACACAGCTCCCAACTACGACAAGAGCACCTGGATTAATGATAAAGCCAAGCTTGAGATGGACTTCCCAAATGTAAGCGGCTTGATTTAATATGTTGGATTTTTTCTCAAGTAGCAAGCAACATTTAGGTGATTTTCTCCCCAGCTGCCTTATCTGGAAGACGGAGATCGAAGGATCTCACAGAGCAATGCCATTATGAGATACATTGCACGTAAACACAATCTGTGTAAGTATTCTGCTTAGAAGCTCTTGAGTTTATATTCTTTATAGAAATATGTTTGGACTCTTCTAGTCTTTGAAACTTATTATTATTAAAAAGTAAAATGTGACCATGATTAAACATTGTCTTCAAAGGTGGAGAAACTGAAGATGAAAAGGTCAGAGTTGACATCATGGAAAATCAGGCAATGGACTTCAGAAATGGCTTTGTGATGTTGTGCTACATGGATTATGTAAGTGGATAGAAAAGTAAATGTATTAATATTGCATATAGCATAAAAAATAAAGCATGTATAATTGACACTTTTGACTTTTTTGCCTTAAACCAGGATGGTAAGAAGGATGGATACATTGAGAATTTGCCAAAAATATTGGGTCAGTTCTCAAAGTTTTTGGGAAACAGAAAATGGTTTGCAGGTGAAAAGGTATTTAAAATCCAATATACTTTTATAATGCTCAAAACTATGCTGCTGTTGACAGCCATGTTAAATGAAGGTGTACTGTTTTATAGATCACTTTTGTGGACTTCATCATGTATGAGCTTCTGGATCAGCACCGCATGTTCCACCCATCCTCTATGAACAGCTTCAAAAATCTCACTGATTTCCTGGACCGATTTGAGGTGAGAGTTGATGGGCATTTTCTGTTTGCTAATTTAAAAAAAAGTTTTAAAATACATGTTTGAAAATACTGTATATTTGTCTTATAGGCGCTAGACAAGATCAAAGCCTACATGAAGTCCAATCGCTTCATCAAGGGTCCTGTCAACAACAAAATGGCCAAATGGGGAAACAAAAAGGAGTAAAAATCTGTTCATCAAAGTATTTCAGACTAAACTAGAGCCAGTAGTTTGTTAATGCTTTCACTAAACATCTGTCTTTTGTAGTTAAAAACACTCAAAAGTTGAAATGGATCAAAATTATGTTGAAAGAACCTAGTTTGTATGGGTTTTGTAATCAGAAGCACTTAATTTGTACTGCATACAAAACATTTTTTAATAAAAATAGAACAAAAATACTGTGAATGTTTTGTTATTTAACCCGCATACAGATGACCGCCATAACATAGTATTTTTTTTTTTTTTATTATGTCCATACCATCCATCATGCAACATATCGACAGAGTTATGATTAAGGTCTTGGTATTTAGTAAGCCAATCACAAACTGAAGTCCCAAATTACTGTTCAAGATCATATACATACATTCTGTAGAGTTTCTATAATTTAAATTCAACAGTATAACATGTGAAGCCAGTTTTACTGCTTCAGTCATTAACAGTGAAATAAGACACTTCAGTAGTGACTGTTGTAAGGCCCTGAATGTTCGCTGGCGAGCTGTAAAAAAATAAAAAAATAAAAAATGCATGAAAAACAGACACAAAGACACAAAACTTGGAGTACTCAATATGTGATGGTGAGGTTGGTAAGATACCCATATCACTGCAGTAAATACTTGTCAATTAATCAGTCTAAATTATATTATTATTATACTATAATAGTCCTATATAAACTGAGAATCTTCTGAATTTTAAATATGTTTAAAACAAAACAAAAACTTCTTTCTTTTTTTTTTTTTTCCCAAATTGGAGGCCAGTCGTTTTTTAGTCGTTTTCAAAAGACAATCTTTTTTAATCAAATACAATGACTCAATTATATTTCAATAAAAACATATGTAAAAGATGTATCCAAAAGGAATTTTAAAAAAAAACATTTAGGTAAATTTTCAGTTTTTTGCAAATGAACTCTCCATTAGTGTTTTATTACTCACTGCGATGGCAGATTTAATGGCTTGGAGCTGGAAGAAGACTTTCCCTCCATCCTCTGGACACACAGCTCGGATATCATCTTTGGTCATCCCCAAAAGCTGTCGTCCGTTCAGCACTCCCAGGCTCCTCACTGTCCTGCAACACAAAACAGACAGAGGCCAGTGGGCTTGCCTCTCTACAGATGTGACCTATGACTTGGCCTGGTGACACAAAGGTATTATATCTGAAGTAATTTGAAGATGTGGTGGGAAAACACTGCCCAACTAGGATGTTAGGCATCTCTAACAAAGTTAGATTTATTTTATTCATTGCCCCCCATCTTTATTTGAAATTCTCTCTTTTAATAGCAACACATGAATGCAACATATTTGACTCACAGTTTGGAGAAACCCTTGTATGCAAGCCAAGCCGAGACCTCTGCTGAAGAAGAGTTCATGTCCAGAGTCACAGAGCTCTCTCTCTGTAAATACAAACAGTTATAAATAAATACATATATTATTAATGTATTAAAATGATTATTAAATGTAATATTGGGTAGGTAACCTGTCCCATCTGTGGCTGGTCCATTGACTCCAGGACATTTTGGGGAACATGGCCCTCCTCATAGCGGTTGTTACGGACCAGCCACCACTGCTTATTCTTCTGAACCACCTGCCAGAGACCAAAGCAGTTCAATACATGTCAATTATACAAAACATTCACACAAAGTTATAGAAGTTTAAACATCTGGGTAAATAATTTTAAAAGTTGATGCATGGGCAGCAATTGTGGTTTTCTTTGTGCTATATAAAGCATTTGTTTAGTTTCTGCAAATTTAATATACATCTCACATCATCATTATTGACAAAGAGAATCTCGAGGCTTTCTGAGAACAAATGTTTTTCAGGACAGGATGTGACACAAAGGAACCATAAGACATAAAACTGACTTTGGAACTCACCTCAACCACATCCCCCTTCATGAGGCTGAGTTCTCTGTTGTTTCGAGCCATGAAATCATAAATAGCTCGCATATACTCAGGTTCACTCGATCTGAAGCACACAGGTATGTTACTTGTAAGCTGACAAAATCCATTATAGAGCAGGTTAATCATGTATAGACAGTACCGTGCAGGGGGCGGAGTACCCCATCCATTTTGCTGTCTGGGGGGGAATCGCTGGCTGCTGCTCCGGCTCACTGGGCGTGTCTTTTGAGGGGGAGGAGGGGGCTGCCAGTTGTCATAAAACTCAGGGAAATACTCAGGGATGTCTTCCTCTGCCCATTGGGACCTAACCGGACACAAGGATATGTATGGGCTTAATGCTTTCCAAAGTGATTATGTAAAAGCAAAGCAAAAGAAAAACTCACTTCTGTCAACTGGACAAAAGTTTATCAGAATGGAAGAAGCTGCTTGACATTTGGCAGAACTGAATTTTTCTTTTGCTGAGGGATTTCATTGACATTTTATGTAAAGGCACTCCCTTGTTCCATACCCCAAACTCCCATTATTTAAGTATTTGTCATCTTTGGGAAGTAAAGGCAAGCGGCATATCAGTTTACTGTGAGAATAATTATTATTACATTGTACACAAAAATATAATACTATATTTTGTCATGTTTAAAGTGGACATAATACTAATATGCAAAATATATGTCGTTCATCATTAGCTTACTCGAAGATGTATTTTGACTGAATGTTTGACCAGTCCTGTATTGAGTGCATTTGAGTGGTCTGAAAAACTATTTACACCTACCCCCTATCCTCCAATCCTACATGTACAGTTCTAAAATTAAAAAGAAATTTCAACAACCGAAACACATACATGAAAATTTGATGCTTTATACCAAAACCATACCGGCTTGTCAAAAGCCTGATCCCGTCAGATCTAAGCTAAGCAGGGCTGGGCCTGGTCAGTACTTGGATGGGAGACCAGGGGGAATTCCAGGTATCACAGTGGGGCACCAGTTGCACAAAAAACTGCTGTTGTGTCCTTAGGCAAGGCACTTCACCCACATTGTCTAGTATGAAAGTGGTTTGTGAGTGAGTGATGGTGGTCGTTGGATGGGATGATGGCGTAGATTGGCAGCCTCGCTTCCATCAGCCTGCCTCAGGGCAGCTGTGGCTACAATAGTAGCTTATCACCACCAGGTGTGGATTGAATGAATAATACTGAAGCGTCTTTGAGTGTCCAAAAAAAAGCGCTATATAAAATCAATGCATTATTATTTATTTAAAACATGCTGTTTTCGATCAATGTTACTTGCATAAATAAAATGTAAACTACTGTTCTATATAATTTAATACAAAGTACACAATGTCTTTTTAACATATCGTACAGCCCATACAGTCCTGCCTGATCCCAGTGAGTTCATAAATGTACAGTAAATCTAACCTGGGAACAGTCCAAAAGTCTCCCAGAGACACCCAGAGCTGCTGCTCCTCCGGGGTGACCACAGAGCCCAGCAGCTGCAGCGCTGTGTCTGTCAGCAGTGGAGCCTGAACTATGAGAGGGATGTCCGGATGATAATGAGACACCAGCTGGAGAGAAAGGAAAATACTATTAAATAAGATAAACATAAAGACAGCTTTATTATGAATGCTTAAAGGAGTTTTTCCTAATATATTGCATCATCCTTACCTTATTCAAAATGTCAAATATGAAGTGGACATAGTCTTCAGCGCTGGGTTCAGTGAGGTCTCCCTCCAGCTGTGCCTGTTATATAACATGACACGTACATGTACTACATGAAACTGTTGAGAGTCACTAAGGAGTCATATAACAGAAAACCATTTACCACAATATTGAATGCATATTTGATTTTCTGAAGACAGGATATGTACTGGTCCTCCGGTGGCAGAGGGACAGTGTTGACAGGTGGTTGAGCTGCAGAGATGAGGTCATTACGTCACAAGAGAAGTCCTTTGTCATGACAAACCAAATGTAAACTAAACATACACTGCACCTTTTTTCTTCTTTGATTTCTTTTTCTTTTTATTAGATTCCGGAGCAGCTGTGTTCACTGCTGCAGTGACGTTAGACATAAAGATCTCCAGATCATTCAAAACATGGTTAAATACTTCCTACAAGACACAATATAATCACATACTGTTAAACAAGGTTAAAGAATAACCACAAAAGGGTATGTTGTGCATGTTATAACAGAAGAGGCGCAGAATGATTTGACACTGGACTGCTTAATGCTGAACTCACTATGTTCCACTCCTTGTCCGAGGGCTGAGGAGGTCCCTGGTGAAACTGTGAGTCATACATCTCTTCCTGATACACTGCATCATCAGTATGATAGTTTTCTGAAGAATATTGCAGAATATTTTGCAATTAGTTAAAGAAAAATACACCACACCCACCCTGCATCCTGCAAAAGTGCACAAATGAAGAAAAAAGGCTGAACAAACTGAATTGGATTTTTAGGGGCGGGGTTTACAATAATAATAATGAATTTGAAACTTGTATCTTGTATCTTAATGACTTTTGGGTTTTAAATAGCATCTTATAGCTAAATCTGGCCAAAACATATTTTCTCTTTGAGATCAGTGTCTTCTGTGCACTGTTCTTGTTTTAAATAAATAATAAATTACAAAGATAAAAATAGCTCATAAAATAGAAAGGATTTGCACAATTTGGTTGACCTACCACTTTGCATTGCTAATATTTTTTTATTGCAGATCATATTTCAGGAAACCACTACTCAGGACTTGGGAACAATATTTTAACGCCATCCTGTGGCCCTCTAATTCATGCACATATTTTTTCCCTTTAAAAATTGATTCCATACTTCAAATGACTCAATGAACTATATATATATATATGACAGCCTACCTGGTCCTCTGCTGTTCCACTGAGGGGGCTCTGGAGATGGATTGAACACCGCACGGGGGCCTTCAGGGCGGTACCCTCCAGACACTTGTGCACCAATGATATTCTCAAGATTGCTCCTATATGCAGATCAGCAACAGTGTAAGATAAGCCAAACTAATGATACTCTATGACAAATGTGTTGATTTCTACCTGAGTTCTCCCTGAGTTGCAGGTCTCCTGGTGCGTGGCTCAAATTCTTGTGGTCCTTTTTGAATTGCTTTGTCTATGTCTGCCTTAATGACCTCAGCCTAAAAACACATTACAGCTTCAAACCAACAGTATTTTGGTAGTTAAAAAATGTAACACTTCTTAAATATTAATAAGTGATTTCAAGTCCACTCACCCCAGTCTCTTCACACTGAAACATATAGACTTGAGGGATGCGTTTGTTGTGCTCCTGGACAGTGAGTGTGAGCAGAGAGTTGTAGGCACACGTGTCCAAAATGGCATTAGTTTCAATGATGCTGTTCAAAGGCAGAGTGTCCAGCTCTGACTACGTGATCACAAAGAATGAAAAAATATAAACATGTTGTGGCTTCATTTTCTACTTTAAAAATCTAGTCTATAAACAACTATTAAGCATAAAGTGACCATTAAAAAGAGAGTACAAATAATGACCTGCTGGCCTTCATACTGAAAAGCAACACTTAATTAAGAGTTCAAATCAAAACTTTACTGAAACCTTGGTCTCAATGTCAGAGAGGACCAGATAGCTCCCCTGCACATCCAGGATCATCTCCTGTGACCACAGCTGGCCCTTTGTGTCCAGCTTCTTCAGTTTGGCCACACAGTCATTGATGGAGTCCACATCCCGACCGTCCATTTCACAGGTGAACAGGTGCTATAACCAGAGAATACAGACCCATTAGAGAGGAGAATACGTATGCATTTTATTGTGTATGCATGGTTATTTTTACCTCCACTCTGACATTCAAGTTGTCTGACTGTTTGTTCAGCGTTTCTGAGTACTCCTTTCTCTGCACTTAAAACAAAAAGATAAGTATAAGCAAAAACATTCATGCAGCATATTATACCTAATAAGACCTTTCATATCATAACAGCATTAATTAACCATCTTTTGCTGACACACCAAATAAAACAAACCACTATTGATTCTTGTCAAATTTGATAAATGTCAATTTTCCCTGCTTTTCATTATGATGAAGAAATGTAAATTTGCCAAGTATAACTATAAACAATGTTATAATCCAATACAACATGTGGTAAGTGTAAATGGTTTATGGTTCAGTTTAGTGTGAACATACTGTAAATGGATTTCCCTGTGGGTCTGGACATGTTTCCCTGCACTGGAGATTCCCTCTGGTCGTCATTATAAAAACTGCCAACTGTTTTTGGATTATTAACATTGCGTCTGGGAGACAGGTCCTCTGGAGACAACCCCCTGTAATGGCAAAACAAATATATATATACTTTTTTTTTACATATAACTTTAGGAGAGGTACTTTAATTGGCCTCTGACTGCAATATAACTGAGTGTTCCCTGGTTGAGATAAGGACACTCAAGACAAAACTATGGCAACTGAGAGAAGTTTATATAGGTAAATGGGTGTGTACAGATGAAAAAGAACAAAACCAATCGCCAGTTTTAAAAAGTAAACATTTATAGTGTCAAATTAAACTATCTCACCCTGGGGCATAGGAGAACGGACTGGAACCAAACATTTTCGATGTTTCAGTCTTCTAACACCGATTCTCAAAACACCTGCCCAAAACAAATGTGTTGTATCTGTAGAATGTATTTATTAAGACTATATGTAAAGTTATCACATTTGGTTTCATACATTTAGGATTTCAAAATACAGCCGTGGGTGTCACAATTTCATTCATTTATTGTATATGTTTTGTCACAACTTAGTCATAAAGCCAGAGAACAGGTACAATTTTGTTAACAGTCAACTAAATTTAATACATTTTGAAGTTTACCTATATTGACACCCATGAACAAACTACAAAAAGATACTGATAACTCACCTTTAACTGATTTCTATCATGTGATCCAAAAACCTTCAGGACATTTAGAAAAGCTTCTAAACCACAGCCCTCACATTTGCTTCTTTACCTGCCTGGTTCCATTGCGGACTATATTCCTTTCTCGAACTGGGATAGTCACGAGAAAAATGGAGCATGGAAACTTCCTGAATCACAAGATCAAAGTGCAGATCTTTCAGATGTGACGATTTAACGATGAGGGCAGGTCTTTGGGTGTTGTGCTTCCCTGATGAGTCCAGAGGTCACATACAATCCTCCATTTGACCAACCAAAGGTCCCTTCATTGCTCCACTTGTAAAGTAATGAAAACTTATTTCCTTATGGTTTAGCCATAAAAAAAGAGTTTAATAATACAACTGATATAGAATAAAAACACAACACAGACATTTTTGAATAAGAGAACCATTTATTTTACCGCCATCTGACGTGTAAATACTGTACACACCCATAATATTCACAGAGACACTGAAGAGGAACTATTAGAAGAAAAAGCAAAATGTGGGCGCCTCCTTCGGTCCATGAGTGGGAATAATCCATCTTTTAAAAGTGGAGTTATACCGTAGCTTTGGCCTGTGTGGCCTTGGCCAGGGCCTTCAGGTCTGTGATGCACTTGGCGATGCTCTCCTTCTCCTGAAAGAACATAGGTAATCAAATACATTGATACAAATACATTAACCAAATACATTAGAGTGGAATGTTAAAGAAGACATACAGGTAGGAATATTAAAAGACTTAACAGAAGATGATAAACCTGTAAACTTTAGTTAACCCTTGTACTTAAGGAAATGTTTGATTTTTGATGATTAAAATGGGTGTGTTCCACATTCACTTTGCACAAGAAGTGGTTTAATAAAAGACTTTTAGAATCACAGCCATGATTCTTCCCACAAATTTTCCACACTGATAACAGAACATAAACACACATATTACTACTGAATTATTGCATACAATTCTATTTTGCTGTACTTGGTTTGGGCACAAACTGGCATCTAAAGGGTTACTAATTTGTGGTATATATGTATAGAATAGTATAGTATATATATGTATAGAATCAGTGTCAATGGAAAGTGAATGACTTTGGCGAAAAAAAAAAAAGTTTTGAAAAATATTAATCTTTGACGAAAACAATGGTCCTCATTTACACTTGAACATCCACAATGAAAAGCCAGTCACACTTGTCATAGTCAGAGTTTTTAAAAAAGCCTAATGGAATTATCACTTATTTATTTATTTACCCAAACTGGCAGTAAGTGGTATGTTACCAAAACTGGCACCTAAGGGTTTAATAAATTATTGTAATTTATAATCCCAATATGTCATTTTGAAGAGAAGCCTTTCATGGTAAATAAAATATTAATGTTTGATAATTTTATGGCAGTTTAAAAAGTTAAATATACAATTTGTACAAAACACTACCAGTAGACACATATTTTCAATAAGGCAACAGGGTTAACAGATACATTTTACACAACCAAACAAGATAATGTGTGGATGTATAGATTAAAAGCAAAGAACAACATTTTAGACCACTTGACTTTTAAAAAGATAGAATTTATATACAATTTGAGCTTTTGTGTGTACCTGCTGAGGTGTGATGCTGCCGATGACACTCTTCTCAACCCAGTTGACCATGTGTTCCTGCTCCATGCGGCGGTGCAGGTCCTGGAGGGCAATCTGATAGTCCAGACGCCTTTTCACCTCGTTTGTGACCATGTGTAGTCTCTCCCTGTAGTTGGTCTCCAGAATCATCGCCACGTTGTTCTGCAGCACATCACGATGTTTAATTGTATTCCACAACGAGTCATGTAAATGTATTTCTGCATTTTTTGTCATGACATCCTTTGTTGTTTAGACTTATGTTTTGCTGTTGAACATGGATGACTGATAACAAGCACCAGCTTCTTAATGTAACCAATAAAATCCCCATAAAAACAGTCAAACTGTAGTAGTGTTTATAGTCACTTTTTAAATGTCACATTTCAGCCCTGTTCAAAGAAGTGAATCTGTGATTTTTACCCTCTTGGCGTCAAAGAGCATCGATCGTCCCTCCACTCTCCACTGTTCCTTCTTCTCGTTCTCTATGGCCTGAGCCAGGTTAGTCATGGCCAGATCCTTCACCTCCTGAGCCTTGGCCATTTTGTCCTGCAAAACGATGAGGAACATTAGAATATAGTGTTATCTACCACATTTTAAAATATTCGGCAACATTTCTGAAGTCTGACTTCTCATAGGAACTTTAAAAACAAAAAAATCCATGCCTCATTTATTTTGTCTGCAAATGCTGCAATTTGTGCACCATATTTCTTGACAATGTAGACAAAAATCGCTCCTACGGAGGCAGCGACAAAGGTTTCATGGTTGATGATGTAGATTTCCTTGGAAAGCATGTAGACAAGGAGGCCGGTGCCAAGCATGTAAGGCCCTTAAAAAACAAAAAAAAACCAAAAAAACAAGAAACAAGTCAATTATTCAATAAAGACTTGGAAATTCTTAACCCAGGGATGCCCAAACTTTCTTGGAAGACTAAAATAAATATGCATTGTTAGGGTGGCCAATTCCAAGCCTATTCATCTTTTTATATAAAAAAAAAAAATGCTCCTTCATATCCTTCATATTCGTTTAGTATAAAGCAGACACTAAAAGCTGAAGTTTTCTGACCTGTGACTCCAGTTTTGGGGTACAGAAGCTGGAACAGCTCCTCTGGGAAGATGCCATGGCGTACTTTTCCTCCTGTCTCAGGCAGTGGGGGCACTGGGGCCAGACTCTGGGAGGATGTCTGCAAAGAACGGGAGGCCTGGACCAGACTGTAGACAACAACCACACAATGTACATGTAAAAATTACCAACCTTGAGAATGATAACCAACAGCCATTATAGAGCCATTATTTGTTAAACTTCAAGTGTTGAAAATGCATGATATTGCTGACTTAAGTATTCTCACAGTAATGTATTAAGCAAAGTGTAACTTATTACCTAAAAATATTAAAAGACTATTTGAGATTAGAACAAGCCATTACAATTTAAAAGGAACCTACATGTTTAAAAAGATTCAGAACCAAGGTTATGAAGCGAAACATTGCTGTGAAAGGAGTTAATTTATGAAATAGTCTTGATAAAGAAATCAAAGGATCAAGTACAATGATGGCATTTAAAAATACACAAAGTTCAGTGCAATGTGTATATGTTTCATTCATTTCATGAATGTTTGATGTTTTTTACACGTTATGAAATAAATAAATATTATAATTAAAATAATTAGTGACAAGTGTCATATCAGACAACACAAACAAATGGCATTTGACAGATTGACACTTACCCCGCACCAAGGGGCCCCTTGCTTTTCAGGGCATTAGCTGTAAATAAGAGTTCACAAACATGTGAGGACAAATATGCACAAAAAGTATAGGGCAATTCTGCACATGTGAACACGCTAAAACCTAAAACATAAGATAACTCTTGCACATTATAAACCATCGACTAACCCTTGGCAATCGTACTAATAACTTTTTAGTACGGAAAGAACATAATTTTTAGCAACACTGAAAAAACAAAACTCGCTTTGAAGGAACCTCAGACAAAATGTTCTATCAGAGCTCTGCTGTCATAAGGTGACATTTGCAGACCTGCAAAGTTAGCTACAGTTAGCTTGAGTACAGTGGGTGTACTAATATCATTACCACAAACAAGAGACCTAAACGTGTGATAATTTACCCTAAATGATATATCTGTTTAGTTTGTGTGCATAATTGTACATGTCTTGTTATTATTATAGCGCATATAAGCTTCAATCTGAAGGTTAGCTTTAGCGTGTTTCCCATTCAAAGATTGGCCTTCAGTTTACCCTTCACGTTTACAGTACTACTAAGACTTGTATTTCAAAGACAATCATAGTCAGTAACCTAAAGAAATAAACTACATCTGGACAAATATACTTTACCTGAGACAAAGACGAGCCTGGACAACATTTTGAAGGAATTTGGCAGGGCACCCTTATGTCGGCCTTTTCGTGCCCTTCTGCTGAGAGCTGTAAAGATGGCGGACACAGCAGTAATCACATTCAAATATCGCGAGAATAGCATTAAACAGGCTGTTCTTGGTATGGCCGTTTGGGGGCGTTGCTTGACATAAATATAAAGCTGAGAGCCTTGTTTTTGGCGTCTTATTTATTTTTTAGACGTCGATTAACAAAGTTCTTGCGTTTGTAGAAGTAGATATTAAGTAGATAGAGTGGAAGTATTTATTCTCAGATTAAATGAAAAAATTAAAATAAGAAATATTTGGTACATATTTGTTTTGGTACAAATTGATAAGCCAGGCATAGACCGTTTATATATTTTTATTTATTTATTTTATTTATAGTTATACAGTCTATGAGCATAATACTTGAAATAAATAAATTTAAACAAAGTGTAATAATTTTATTTAGAGTGAATGTGTTTGAAATATAGTTGAGAAGCACAAACATGGTGTTGGGGCCCAACTTTTTTGAGTACCTAGGTAACTTGAGGCCCACACACATGCATTTAATATTGTGGTTAAGAATCACTGCTGTAGATCCTTTAGAGCCCATATCAAGATACACTTTATCAAATGTTTATATAAATCATATTTAAATACATTGATTAACATTACACTCTGTGAAACATACAATTAAATATAAGATTATCTGTCCAGAAACAGAATCCAGCACCCACGTTTAGTCCAAAAAACAAAAAAAAACAAAAAAAGAAATTTCTAAAAGGCCATCACAGTTCTGGCTCATCCCACTAATCTGCTTTTTTCTGCAGTCTTCAGTGGGGTGTCTGGGTCTGGGTGTAATCTTGGGGCCCGCCCGTGCATGGCATCAGCTCTGAACGAGTGGCTGCTGAGATAGAGGAACATATGACGCTGTGGTTCACTTGACTTCCTGTAAATTTATGCTCAACTGAATAAGCAACATGTGTAACAGACACAAGTTTGAGAGAGTGACAAAATGGATGGCTGCTTTAGGGCTGTGATGTGTCCCCTGCACTCTTACAGGGAGCAGTAGGTAAGTGTTTACTATCATTATACAAATCTGTTTGTATTTTCAGACTAACCAATGAACTTCCCGCCTAAAGAATGTGTCAACAAATGGTCTCCAAACTCATAAATGAGTCGTTTGCTCTAATTCTGCATTTGCACTTAACCTGTTTTATCATGCATTTATAACCTTTGAACAATATTTTTTTGCTCTGTTCATTTGGTAGAGACCTGATATTTTTATGAGATATGTTTACCCTAAATTAACATAGTACAGAGAATTACAAGTTCTTGTTTTCTCTTTGAGTAAACTACTGCATTCATGTATTTTAACAAAACTAAATACAGTTTAATGCATTTCCCAAAAATATATATAAAAAAAATACAGTGCATTTGATTTACAGCAGTGTTCTAACGAGGCCTTAAAAGATGCATGAGCAGTTTGCACATGGGTCTCTGATAGATAAGAGGTACTTTTTGTTCCCAGATTCTTAACTAAAGACACAGAGCACATTGTGTTTGGCCTATATCTGTATTAAGGCACACTGCAGACAAAATATAGAAATGAAACACTAATGTTATGCTCTGCTGTAGTTAACTTACTTCTTAAGCCATATACCATATACCATGAAATTAAGTTTGTTTATGGTTCACCATAAATATTTGCAGTATGGTTAGATAGCCAGTATAATGTGTAAATTAACATTGTTTCTTTATATTTGGCATTTTCCTGTATTATCATGGGTACTGTGGCATACTTTTTTGGACAGTTAATTGCTTTGATAAATTGGTTGGTCTATTTTAACTTCCTTTCTAGTCCATGGAGCTGCAATGGACACCGTGACTGCTGCAAAAGTCCATCTGTGTACTTTAAACTTTGAAGAGAAATCGCTGATCAGAGCCGAGCAGCACGAACTCCTGAGAGGCAAAAACAACACCACGTCCTGCCGAAGCCCAACGCGAGAGTTTGACACCAAATCGATAAAGAATGAGCTCAAACAAAAGAGGCAGCTGGAGTTTCTGAAGAGGAGATCCCTGAGTCCAGAAATGTGTGGCTCAAAGTCAGCTGAGAGACAGTCCAAAAGGAGAGCATTGCCAAGAGTATTTAAAATGAGGCGTTCTTCATCAGAGTACATAGAACAATCCAGTCCCAGTGCGAATGGACTTTCAGATTTAACATTACAGAGGAGTTTGAGTGAAACCCCTAGCTCCAGCAGATGGGTAAATTATTCAGTATATCATTGTTTGACATAAATGTTATCTATAAATGAATTACTGTAATGCCCTTCAGACGTCATTATGGACTGAGCCTACACCGCACCATACCTCTACATCAGAACCCCAAGAAGAGAATGGTGAGTCATATTAGATGTTTCTTTATCATTTTAAAAGGTGCACAATGTCATTTTTCTGGTGCACGATCTGCTACCTGATCGTCTCCATGGAAAAGTTATTATTATTAATGCCCGACAGTGTGGCATTAAAATGATCTACCTGGCATTCATTTAGTTATAGGTGTTTTGATTGCTCAACCTTAAAAAATATTCTGATCATTCCACTGATCTGATCTGTAACTTGACTTTGTGGAATCACCTGTTTGTCGCCATTGGAGATAGATATGTTTGATGCAACATACTCTGCAAAGCAATAACATCTCCAAGGAGACAGCAGGTGGTGAACCATACAGCCGAAAAGTTTCTTAGTGCACTTTTAAGAGGTTGAAAATTTTCTGTTTTACTAAATCAGCTTTTTTCTGTCCAAGTGCAAACCGCAAGTGTAAAAAACATTCGATCTGAAAAGATTCAACAAAGACTGACTCAACAAAGGGAGGTTATTCAAGTGAGGAAGATGCTGAGAGAGGCCAGTGTGCAGACAGAGTAAGTCTAGTGTAATATCCGGGTTTAGATTAGAAATGATGATAAAAATGTAATGTTTTTAAAACTTGTTTAATGATTTATGTGCAGGTCTGGCTCTGTCACTGTCAGGGAAACAGTAAGTGGTGCTAGTTAACTTGTTTTAAGCATTTATTTAGATATCATGGTGTAGTTATTCTTATTTTTCTTTTTTATCTTTCTTGCAAATCAGGATCTACAGAAGTTAGAAGAATACTTAAAGGTAAATAAGAAGTACTTTCCTTCACCTCAGGAACACTCATAAACAACACATTTTTACATAATAATGTTCATACCACTATTACAGTTATACTTGCTTGATCTAAGGGGTGAATGTCTGTGTATACCTGGTCACATATGTTGTTTTATGCTGTGTATCAGGAGGCTCTATGGCGCGAGCAGATCTTAAAGAAAAAGCTGGCATCTCTCCAGGAGAGTACAACCAACCTCATGAACTCCTCTGATAAAATATGGATGGTGAGTCTTGTTCATGCATTCACACCAACAGTTTCCACATAATAAAACTATATTTCCCATTTTATGATGTGAAATTATCACTGCTCATTGTTTAGCACTTCTTCAGTTTGAATTAATGAGTTTGGTGCAGGCAAGTGCGGCCTGTGCTCTGTGGTTTTGAAGCTTCCTTTTTCCACCCTGCAGCAGATGAGTGAGGTGCAATTCAAAAATAAGAAGGGTGGGGCTGTTTCAAGGCACAGTAAAATATATGTGATATGTTGATAAACTGACTTTATTATTATATCTGAGGTTGGGGTATTTGTACTTAACATCTGGGATCTTATACAAAAATATACGTTAAGTTAAGACAACCATTTATACCTGACATAAAGGGATAATTAAGGCATAATTAATAATTATGTACTAAAGTTTTATTTTAGTGTCTGATGCATTGCTGGTGCTAACATTTGTTGTTTTGTTTTATGTTAAAACATTTCACTACAGCTGTAGCTTCAGGTGTTCACTTGTGCGTCTATCAAAAACGCAAATACCATTTCCTCTGTAACCCACAGACGCGCTGCAGCGAAGACCTGCTGAGAAACAAGATCCAGGCTCTGGAGGCACAGCTGCACGTTTGTTTGCAGGTTAGAGCCTGTGCTGTAGCAGAAATTATCCATACAACAAATCAGCATTGAGTTTAAATGCATTTGGAATAGTTGACTATACTGAGTAAATGTCATTTATAGTGAGACATTCTGAAGTTGTAATATTTTACAGAAGTTTCCAAGGGATGCTGTGAAGAAGCTGCTCTTGCAGATGGAGAGGCAGAAGTTGGTTTATGAAGACAAGGCAGTTATTGCTTTGCAGAAAGCCACTCAAGAGAAAACTGAGGCTGTGACCAAAGCAGACTCACTCCAGGTATAAAGACTAAAGACAACAGCAGCTAAATGATACTGTAACTATACTGTCAACTATTTGCAAACAGTTGATTCCTCCAATTACCAGAATCTATTTACTTCACATCCATTATGACTGACATGTAGTAAAAAGTCTTGTCTTGGCTGGAAGAGTAATATTTGAAAATAGGCTGAATCAGATAAGAAATCTTGAATCTTGAATTGCCATTGTCAAGTGGCTTACATACAAAAAGTTACAGTATGAATAGAACCACAGTGCAAGTACAAATATACTGTAGTATCGTTGATATGAGTTCTTTAAAGTTGGGGAGTCCCTCTTGATCCTGCCATGTCCCACAGGAGGCTCTGACCATGGCGCAGACAGAAGCAGAGCGATGGAAACATCTCCATGAAGAACTCAGACTGAGCTCTGAGCAGCTCACACAGAAACACAATTGGAGCAATGACCAACTGCTGCAAATGCACGAACAACTGGAGGTACAGGTCCAGGAGGGGTGTACCAAGAGGGGCAGACGGTGGGCTATTTGGTCCAAAAAGGGTCTGAGTCTTATTTGTCCTACAGCTGTCCCGGGTCAGAGAGACAGAGCTGAAGGAGGAGCTTGTGTCAGTGAAGCAACAAAACCAGGAGCTACAGTACAACACATGTCTGCTAGAAGAGGACAACAACGTACTGAGAGAGGAAATACACAACTTAAGAGGTCAGTGTTTATACATGATATATTGGTTTATGGTAACTACATGCAGAGCAAATTAGTTTTTCATTTGTGTGTTTTGAAGATGGCAGTAGTGAAACTGAATCCCTGATGCAGCAAATTTTGATGCCAGGAGAAACTGAGAAGCATCTAAAAGAGAAGGGGTCACCTGAGGTTAATGAGCAGCTTCAGCGTACTTTGGAGAAACTTCAACTTAAAGAAAAAGAGGTAAGACACTCCTAAGTCAAGAGTATTTGTGACTTTCCAATCTTTCAATGAACTTTGATCAAAGGGGGGCAGTTATATGAAGAAGTTTCTGTATGCACTGCCTTACTCTAAGATGGTTCAGAGTAGTTTTATGCTGCAAATAAGAGAGAAGCTGATTATTTGACATGTTTTTATTATTTGAAGAGTTTTGGTATCCTGTTTGTTCGATATGAACTTCACAGGATTTTAGCTTATCTTATCAATGTAAGACTCTTGAAACAGAAGTGAACAATTTAAGCATTGTATAATGTTTTAATTAATGTGGGCATTCAATATATTTCCATTGTTACAAAACAGTGACAAATATCAATACTGGACACTACTCTACACTACTATTGTCTATCCTCATATACTGCATCATTTTGTTGTGTTTTAGTGTGAGGAGCTGCAGATGGAGCTGAGGGTCATGGAGCAGGAGTGTCGCTCCACACAGTCTCGATTGTCCCAGTGCAGAGACCAGCTCCGACAGATCTCCCACAGAACAGGGACTACGGTCAGTGCTGCATGTAAATTCAACAGTATCATAAAGAGTTTTTAAAGAAGGCATCCAGGAAGGTTTCCAACACTTTAGAGAAGATGTTCTTGTTTCAATGCCACAAAATCACACTACACCTGTATAATATAATATTTTAGCAGCATCCAAATCCAGTCCTCCTATATTTATGTATCCACAAGACATTTACCTGTCTTATAACCTTGAGGTTCAATTCTTGGGCTGTAAAGCAAAGCAAAGCACAATATTACATAAGCTTATAATATTTAAAGGGCTATTCTTAATGTGTCCAATATAATTCCTTTAAGGGCCTCATTATAAACTAGCAGATTTTCCTTTTGGATATTTCTAATAAGAGAATAACATGTAATTCATAAGAACTGCTGAAACTCAGCTGTTCTCTTCATAAACTTATGCCATGATTAACATTTTAACATTTTATTTGAATATTTATGCTTCACCTTTCTCCCCCTCTCCCCTGTTTGTCTAGGCGGGAGGGTGTTCATGGCTGAGATGGTGCCTGTGCTTCATGGTGTTATTGGTCCTGGCTGTGGTGGTGGGGCTGTTGTGGTTGTGGTACCCTCCATTCAGAGAGCAGCTCCGGGACTTGTACTCTGACATGGAGACCAGGATCGAGGAATATCTGAATGAGATGTCCTCCCCACAACACTCCAGCTGTTTTAGACCTGTATGATGCTGAATATGAAGTTATTATTTGTAGTTTTTATTTAGTTTTTAAAATGTTTAAGTCAAAGCTTTTTGTTTTAGGTACTTGAATCTTTTTTGATAATTGTCAGATGGCACTGTAATGTACTGTATTTTTAATACAAGTGAAAATATGAAACACGAGTTGTGTGTGGTTTCTTTATAAGACAATGGGTATATTGCTAACAATTGTAATTAATAAATGATGTCATTACAAATGAATATGGAAA